>JAPMOQ010044182.1:978530-990471 GCA_026543055.1 Argiope trifasciata | reverse complement strand
TTTCTGATATTGGTTACGTAATAACCGTTCTGAAAATATTCGTCATCCCTAGTTCGGGCATGGTGGTTACTCTGTGTTCTGTCTGTGAGGCGTGTGAATGTGCCCCCCTGTAAAAAGGGGTTGTGCAAGCGAATGCGTGTGTCATCTTCATTTGAGCTACAAGTCAGACTTCTGCCCTCTGGGAGCTCAGGGGTCTTTACCCTCAGAAGCCACTGCACCCCCTTTCCGTGGAAATACGGACACGACATCATCAATTTATAATGATACAATTTTCGTAGCTTATCTGTATGAAAAGAATTAAATATGAAATATATCTCCTTTAAAAGACAAATGCAATACAAAATGTTCTATCATATTTTACATTATCTGTACTATAAATTTAATAAATCAGCTTTATTTAAGGCAAACATGGTTTAATATACATAGGATATCCATTTAAACCAGGGAACAATTGCTATTTATAAACTTTAGCATACATCTTTTAAAATAATCCCAATGAAGTAAATATTTTACGTAACTCGAGTCCATAAATATTGGATGAGATAAAATAAAATTGATCCGAAAACGTTCCAAGGATTGTTGTAAAAAAACGAAACAACATTTTTTTTTTAACTTTACCCTTATTTGCAGTAACAACATGATGAATTCCGAGGCAAAAATTTCCAGATATCGGTGCAAGCATGTCAATTGGAATGGTCTCAAATATAATGCAGCATCATTTGTTGGGAGGAACCTCCTGAGAAATTTTCTATCTATACTTATAATAAAGCTCAATGTGTGTGTGTTAGCGCTCTACAGACCAGAACGTCGGGCTTGCAGCTACCAAATTTGGTGCATGTATACCTTGGAGGTCGGGAATGTGCACCTCGGAGCAAGTTTTTCAATTTTTTAATTAAAAATTCATCCAAATTTTGGTGATTTTCCACTATAACCCAAAAATATTATCGCACAAACATAATTTTTACATCTAATTATAGATTAAAGATAGACAGTTTTCTATAATGATACCTGTGTTTTAACACAAAACTTACTCTTCTATTTTTAACGAATTTTTAAAGAAATATTTTAACCATATTTTTCAACAATATATTTCGGACAAAACAGTAAAATTTAATCTGCACGAGCACGTTCAAGAGAAAAAAAATTAGCTTTTATCAACGTGTTGCCATCATATTGACAGAAGTTCAAATTTAAAAAATCAACGATTATAGCAAATTAAATCTTTAAAAATGTAAATTTCAGCTCGTGACCACATAAAATAAAGTAAATATTAAATGTGATATTTTCTAAAAAAATAAATGTAAGGCTAACGTCTTTATGATCGTTTGCAATATCTATATCAATTATTCAATAAATCATCTTCATTTACTATAAACATGATTGAATTTATACAGGATACGCATTTAAATTAGGGCCCAATGGCTAATTTGTAAATCATTAGTAATAGGCATACATATTGTTATTAACTTGGTCTAAATGAAATAAATAACTACATTTTATGTAGCTTGAGTCAAACAATGCATTGACGAATAATGAGTTTTAGATTTCTTCATACTTTGCTCGGTGAGCCATATTCTACAATTTTTTTACTAATGTTACATTAATCAATCTTCTAAATTATTAAAACTGACTGATTTATAAAAATAAAACAATATTATTATGAAAAAGTGTTCTTTTAGATCTTTCGTCCACCATCTTATAGAAAATATCAATTTGAGGCCAACAATGCCCGGAATTACTCCAAAGCTGATAATCAAATGAATATGTGTCTCGTATGAATGAATACGAGAGCGTGTGTGTTATGGCACTACACACCAGACCATATAATCAAGAGCTACCACACTTGGTATAAACATATATACTGTGGAAGATGAAAAAATATATCTTGACGCATTTATTTCAAACTTAAATAGTTTAAAAATTAAGTTAACATCCGGAATTTTTCCGCAATAATTACTGAAAATATTAAAGCACTAAACTGTTTTTTAAATCCTCTTCAATTTTTTTTCTTTGATAACAATGTTTTAACCTATAATTTATGTTTCTTTTGCTAATGAATTTAAAAAATAATATAGCTGTATTTTCCAATTAATTTCTCACAAAATGGAACTAGAATTTAGCCCACAAGAGCACGTTAAGCGTGCACATTGCCGTCACTTTGACAAAAACTCAAATGGAATGATTAAATTAACACTTTTTGAAAATTGAACCGAGGAAAGTGTTATGTTCAGCACGTGTTGAAATGGTAACGTAATGTTATGGAATAAATATAAGATGTGGTATTTTCCACATAATTCCACAATAGCTGACTGCAAATCAGAGAGATATATAGTACAATGAAAAAATAATCGTAAGGCTTCTATAATAATACGACTTACGTGACTATCGGAGTTTGAATACATTTGGCTGATAAGTTATAAAGAAAGCAAAGTACGTAAGTATTTAATTGAAAATTTTAGAACGCATTACTCATGCGAACCAGGTGGTCGCCAAAGGCTGCTAGTTATCTAATAAAGATATTAATCCCCTTCCCCATACATCAAAAGAAATATGGACTTAGGGCATGGTAGAGAATGCCTTACATTGCAGTAATTACGAAATGTTAGGCTTTATCATGAATTTAGCATTTTTGCTGAAATAATCATGAGAACATAAAAAAGTTTTTTTTTTTCGATTAATCTTTGGTATGCTTTTTCGAATTTGTACTTTAGACACGTTTTTCTCAATCTATTGGAACTAAAATTTGATGTAAAATTATAGTTGTAGTCACGAAATAACGTGGTAAATTTCATATATTTCAGACAATGAATTTTTGAATTGTCTCGTTTAAATGCGTTTGAAAGTTTATAGCGTCAGACGTTTAACTATTTATTTGATTTTCTTCGAAATGTGACAAATGTTTGCAATACAGATGCTGTATACCTAATTTGATCCAACTTGCTATCTTCGTTTTGAAGTTATCTTGTTAACTTATATTCGAACAGCTGGACAGACAGACTTTTTCCGGATAAAATGTGCTCAAAGTTTGATTATAAATCTACAGTTTTTGTCTAAAAACCATAAAACAAAGTTCAACTGTCTAGCACAAAGTGTTTTTTAATTATCTTTGTCTTAAATATGCATACATATATATAAAAAAATGTGTTTTTTAAAAGCAGATATTTGTCGAAATCTCGAGTTCAATTTTTTTTGAAGATTACGATACTTTCTCTGTACTTGTTATATGAAAAAGTAAAAAAAAGCAATTTAGAATTAGCCATGCCTTGATTCTGATTTGCATTCAGAACAGCCCAGCTACCCTTAAATACAATGCTTTAAATTAATGCGATAGTTAAATTTCATTTTTAACGTTTTAATTAATATTATTCGTTTTCAATAATTATTGCGTGGTAAAGGAATTTTGGTATTATTTAGGGCTGGTCTTGATATAACATCAATTTGCTTACCTTCTACATATTGATTCAGTTTTTTTTTTCTGTTTTCATTGTTTATAGAATTCCCCATAAGGAAAAATAACTAAACAAATCGAAAAACAAACTTTTAAAATAATTTCAGAGAATACTGTAGCTTTTCCCTTATGAAACTATCTACCATTCATTTTGTTTGTTCAATCACTTTTATGAAAATTTTGATTCCTCTTTCCTTTTATATAAAATTCGAAGGAGGTTGGTATTGATCGGAAGAAGACTAATCACTACAAAAAAAAAAATAGATTTCGAAAAATAATAAAAAAAATCAGAAGAAACAAACAGTAGTTCATTCAACTTCGAAGAAGAAGAATTTTATTTTTGCTGAAGAAGCAGAGAAGATTGCTGGTCAGGGACTTGAGGACAAATCTTAAAACTGTCAGACCTCAAATGTTTTTAGATTTTATAAAATCCAATGCTTCGCATTGGGAAAATATGTTGACATACGGTGTTTTTTCGCAATAAATATCATCAGGTATTTGAAATTATTTTTTTATTCATCGAAAGTTTTCCCCTTGCCTTTCCTAAGCCATCCAAAAAGTTTCACACTTTTCTGATGAAAGATTGCTATTAAAGAAAGAAAAGAAATTGAATTGAAAAAACTTTAGTTGTGGACACATTATGTGTTAATGATGCACAACAGAAATCATAATTCACACTGATAGTGTTACTAAAACTACGAAGAGTATCCATACGCTCAGTAAACATGATATTGTTGTTTTGATAAAGCAGTTGTTACAATAAAAATATTATTTGTATAAAAGTAATTGCTGTATCTAAACGAATTCTTAGTAATGAAATACTATATTTGAAATGATAATAGTTTACTTTAATAGGATTCCCTCTGTAACCCCCTGGTACAAGTATCTAGTCATTCAACTAACGAATCAGCCTCTCACAGTGGCGAATTCTGGTAGAAGTATTCGGAAAATACTAGATAGTATATAAATGAAGGCTTCAACTTTAATAAAATGTTGAATTTAGTTTCTGGTTTCAATCTGTTTTAAACTTAATCGACATATTCATGATTTATTTAAAATTATTTCTCCTTTTATTTAACGAGCGTTGCAAGCATTGATTTATTTTTGTTCATCAAATATTACATTATTTTTTAATTATGATCTAAGACTGCATAATATTCATGCTTACGCAAAATATCGTTGTAGCAGAAAGTAGGTGTTTGTAAATGTTTTAATTAACAAGAGAATGTTATAAAACTTATTTGAATCCATCCAATAATACTTGAGAAAGTAATAATATTATCGCAATATTTTACAATGGGCAGAATTAGAACTTTTTGGGGAACAAGGAACATAAAAAATTATCGATATACAGCCCTTTTCAGTGTCCTGACCCTAGGTAGTTGCCTAGTCTTTCTGACTAAAAATCCTCATGTGGTCTCTATAAGCTTTCTACACATTATTCGTTTCGATGTTATTAATTGAGCGATTATATCCATTGAGAAACGACATGCCCGCGTTCTGTCCCAGGGTTAGCGCGTCTTCCCCGTGATCTGGACGTCAAGGGTTCGAATCCTGGTTCGGACATGATTGCTCTCTACCCTTGGCTCTATCTGTGAGATGTGTGAAGCCGAGGTTACACGACCTGCCTGCCGCCTCACAGATTTGGTCATAAATCAGACATCCGACTCACTGGGGGACCACACTCCCCCATAGCCACGAGGATGGGTTTCCCCTTCGACCCCTCTTGGACCCTTTGATGCCTGGGCAGTTTACCGACAAATTGTCGTTAGAGTCGACGAGCATCAAAGAATACCAGAAAACCGCAAGAGGGGTCAAAGGGCAGCATGTGGCTCGTCTACAGACGGGTACCGGTCGTGTAATCGCCCCTTGAGAGAACCCCCCCCCCGGTAAAACGGGATTGTGAAAGTGAGGGCCATCTTCATATGAATTAAATGTCAGACTTCTGCCCTCGGGTGCTGAGGGGTATTTATACTCAGAAGCTACAGCACCCTTCTTTCCCCAATCTCTTGAACTTGCAATAACATAATACCATAAGCAACAACAGCAACGAATAATAGTTGTCACGTGTCGTTATGGATAATGGTAAAAAAAATATGATTTGTTGATATACAACTTGCTAATATAGAAGTTTTTTTTAATTAAAAACCTTCCGTGAAAACTTTTCAACCTACTCCAAAACAACATAAGTCTTGCTATTAAAGAATAAGTGCAGTTTGTTAAACAATTAAAAATTCCTTTTGAAACCTGCATAATTAATTATCAATGTATACCCATATTTGGCTTCCCTTTAATGCAAGTGTTTCGTTCCATAGTCTATTTTCTTTAGTCTTTTATGTATTTATGATACATTATTCCCCAATGATTTCTTGCTTGTTTTACACTGATTTAAAGTAGAATTGCTTACACTCAAATAATATCTAATTTCAGTCAGATTCAATTGAATAAAAAGGTATCAACGAAAAATAATAATAATACGAATCTAAAGAGATCGAAATCAGTTATTAAGCTTTAATAACGATTAATGCTTAATAACTGATTGCCGATTAATGTTTAAAAACATTGTTATTTAGCATTAATAACGATTATCATATTTTAGGTGTAGAAAAAGTTAAAAGGAGAAATGTGAAGCGTCTGAAAAGTGCGTGAAGAAAAGTGTGTTTGACAAAAATTGCAAACATTAAAAAAAAATGTCCTTGAGTTTTTCATCGATTTTTTCATTATAAATTTCTTTAAGCACGATGAATAAACATCTTTACTTTCTTCTACACGAAATACAGAGGTTCAAATTAATAGTTATGAAGTATAATACTCTTCCTAATATTTGAACTCAAGAATTTGATGAAAGTCCACATTTCAGACGTCCTTGAGCCCTAAAAATACATTTTTGGTATTAAATCTGTTTGTTTACCTTTTAGGCAGTCTATTTGTTTGTCTATAAGCAAGGTGATTCAAAAATGCTTTCAGTTAGATTTGGTAAACAGATTTAACCTCTGAAGTACAGATACATATCAAGTTTGAAGCCAAATCTGTCGATGTGTTGACTTTTTGTCAGTCTGTACTTTCACAAACATCTACATCTTCAACATCCCAATGACTTCAATCAATGAAATCGGAAACGTAATCTTGTGACTACAACTGCAGTTTCGTGTCAAATTTTGGTCAATTGATTGGCAAAAAGAGCGTACAAATATCCAATCTCATGGTAGATTCAGTAAAAAATGTTAGGATCACGCCAAAAACTTATAAAACTTAAATTACTGTTGACCAATGGAATGCGAGGTAATTGCAGCCTTATTGAAAGGGGGCAATTTTATGGAGGCGAGAGGATACTGTGCAATAATACCCGACCTACTCAGAGGCGAGGCGGGAAACTTGATAGGACCAACGAGAGCAACCTCACCTAGCACGAAGAAACAAACTATATTTGATAACATTTGGCCTTTACAGACAATAAAGAGCCCTCTAAAGAAAATGCATATTGGCATAAAAAAATAGTTTTAAAAAAAATGAGGAACAGCGGGAAGATAAAGAAAAATTAATCGGGAATATGCGAAAAATTTTGGGTTCATTCCTGCTCGTTAAAAGTGTATCTGTCTGTGAAAAATATAACCAAAAATACAATATGCAAGACAAATGAAATTAAGTTTAGTTTTGTTATATTAACGTCCCGTTTTAAAGCAACACGAGTGCTATTTCGGGACGGACCTCGTAATTTTGAACCACGGTCAGATGACGAGAAAGACACCTGAGCTAGCACCCCCCTGTCCACACCACGCCACACCAGCGGGAGGACGTTTGGCCTGACAGATTTAACGTGCAACAGACCCCCCTCACACGACGGAACTTCGGTGGAATCGAGTCTCGAACCTGAAACCCTTCGGTTCCGAAGCCGAGACTTCACCAAAAAATACAACAAACTAGATAAAGGGATTTTGGTATATTGTTTTCATTTTTATATTTATGTTTTGTAACATCTAAACAAAATATCTTTCAAAAGTTTCAGACTTTGCTAATGAACTTTTTTCACATCTGTATTGAATTAGATATGTGATAATTTAACAGAACTGTAAAATATTATAAGAATTTCTCGGGTATGAGCTTTTTGTTTCATTAAAAAATATCCATTCAATGAGAGAAAAGGATATCAGAAAGAAGATATTAAACAAACGCGGAACTAAGTTCGAGCTCGAAAATAGGCTTAATCGTCATCTGATGGATAATCGTTAAGGCTTGTCTATGAACGCGTATGTTCATATTTTCAAAAGGTATTATTGCTCTAAAATAAATTTTATATAATCTTAAAAATTCAAAATATTGCATTTCAATTATGTCAAATTCATTTCCGTACAATTTTTTTTCTTTTCCTTTTTAAAATTTTACTTTGATTCTCATTTTAAACAATTTTATGAAGAAATTTAAACTTATTTAACAAAATGCTTTATTGTGAGAAAAGACTAAGATTTTGAAAGATAAGATTTTAAAAAATGCCTTCTTTGGACAATACCAACAAAGTAGAATTTTCATTCCCGGTTTTATTTCATGGAATGCACTTTTTTTATTTGCACCGTAATAATTTGTAATATATTGATTCATTTAAATTCATATCTTTCAGTTGTATCAAATACGCTATTGTTATTTTTTAAAATCATTTCATATTAATGGTTCATGCCTAAAAACTAATAATCTAAAAAACCAGCTGATCGCTAAAGGTGGCTTGTTATAAGACAGTTGGAAAGGAGCGAACATTTCTGCTGGTTTGATAGAATTCTAATTAATGGAGTGTTTTACATTTTTCTTTCATGATTCACTTTTAAGCAAAAATGGGGTGATGTAGGACATTTTATTCTGAGTCATCGTGGATCCGAGGCATTTGTTTTCATAAATAAAATAGATAAAAAATAAAAACTATTTCAGGTTCCAAAATCCTTTTCATCTTAGAATAAGCCAATATCAGTAGTTTTAATACATTGTACGTAACTATAAACAAAATATTTTGGATGTTAATGAAATCGGAATAGCCTCCATAAAAGTAACATAATTAAAATTTTAATTAACATAATAATTAAAAGTGACATAATAAAAATACATAACATTAATCTGTTGATACATTATACATAACCATAACGAAATATTGTGAATATTAATGAAATCGGAATATCCTCTACAAAATTAATATACTAATTGTTATTCGTTTGTTAATACGTTATGCGTAACCATAAACAAAATATTTTGGATATTAATGAAATTGGAATAGCCTCCACAAAAGTAACATGCTGATTTTTATTCATTTGTTAATACATTATACGTAACCATGAACGAAATATTTTGGGTATTTAATAAAATAGGAATATTCTCCAGAAAAATACACACTCATTGTTTTTCATCTTTCTTTTGCCTATCTACATCTGGATTCCGGTATTGTTTAATAGTCGATGCAATTATAGTAATGAAAAGAGTGAAATAAATTATTGAAACTGAAAGAATAACTAGTGTTTGAATAAACAAATGTCAGCATAATAAGTCCAAAAGTGTAAATATTGGGAATAAGCGCAAATCATGCGATTGTTTAGAATGTCGAAATGTCAACATTTTAGAATTTATTCTCTCAAACATCAACTACATCTTTACTTGGAAAATGTCAATACATTTATTGTTTTCAATGAATTACGTGTTTTGGAATGTTCTTATATTGTTTCGAATTTTGGCCGATCTAAATCAAATTTATTGATAGTCGCCATTTTGCGAAACGTTCTAAAATCTTTTCTTAAAACGAAACGACATTTCCCGAATTCTTTTTAGACATAAACTTACGAAATTTCTAATACATTTCCCTTATATTTTAATCTAGAAATATCACTTTTACTGAAAATTTTTGCAGCATTAAAATGCTTGTTTGAGTTTGACAGTTGATGTCAGACGATTTTCTTTATGTAATCTATGTAAACCTTTTGATATCAGAATATTCTTTTACCTTAATCCCAAAATAATCACAACTCACGGATATTTTTTATTGCACTGTCAAACGATGAAAAAAAAATCTGATTACGTACAGTGTTATGACTTCTGTTCAAATCCTGTTTGGTTTATATAGTGTGTTTAACTTTAAAGACAATGTCAAGAGTCATAAATAACTTTTTAAATTAAATTAGCTGTATTTTTTTTATTAAAATGACAACGGTTCCTGTACAGGAAAAAATATATCAAATTACAAACATTGAAAATTATTTACTTCATGCAACCAATTACTTCGTCGGAAATATTAATTAATATTTGATTTCAGAAAAATCGTTTAGATGTAATTTCGTATCTATGTTTCCGCTAAATTATTGGATACTAAAACCATTTTATTTTAATTATCTTATTTAAGTAAATATAAACGTAATAATAGTTTCAAATTCAATAGGACCAAACATTACATTTTCAAATTTCGATACAGTAAAAGCTCCTTATTCGCGCTTCCTTCATTCGCGTTTTCACTATTCACGGATGAAAAAAATGCGATCCAATTCCTATATTCGGGGCTAAAAATTTCTTTATTCGCGGATATAATAAGTACATACATCATAATAAAAGGATTCCAATAGGTATCCAAACCAATATCCTTTGTAAATGCCGCCAAATGGACTAATAAAAAAAGTAAAATAGAACTTATTACAGCTTTATCTAAAGTATGTTATTAAATGCAAACTGCAAACGTAGCCAAATTTGCGAATGGAATAGGACGAGATGGGTTCGAACAGATAGAATCAAGTGACATTCAGGAATTGCTTGAATCGCAATATGATGATTTGACTGAAACAGATTTGGAGGAAATGTTAAATTCACAGCCCACTGAAGAAGAGGCTTCACCAAGCACTGGATGGTAGGTTGCTTGGTTGGTTTTACTGGCGCAAAAGCCATACATTGCCATGCTGCGCCAAACATGTGTTAGATCAACACCAAGCACTGGAAACGTGACATTTAATTTGAAAAATCTCAGTGAATGTTTGAGGATGGCAAATGAGCTTTGCCTTTTCTTTATGAACATTGATCCGTTTACGGAACGAAGTCTTATTTTTAAGAGGCAAATTGCTAATGCGACTGCTGCATATCAGTCTGAATTGAAAGAGCTTTTAAAAACTGCCAAAAACAAAGTTCTTTAAACTTGCGTAAGCCTTAAGGTAATTAATCAAAATGTTCAAAAACTTCAATTAAATTGATTTTTTTTATATATTTGGGTTTTTTTTATCTTGTCGCCTAGGAACGTACCTCCTATAATCCCATATATATTACCATTCCGTAATCACGGTTCCTGTATTCGCGGCATATTTATGGAACATATACCCCGCGAATAAAGAGCTTTTACTGTACTTTTAGAAGCTATTAGCGATTGGTTTACTATCAAGCAACTAGTTGTCCGGGTTGAAAGAGTCAAGTTTATTACAAAATAATGTTAGTCCAATCGCCAAATGAAAAAAAAAATGTAATGGATATCAATTCACATATATAAATTGTACAGTATTTATGAAATAGCATTTTGCCAAATGCAATTGGTCAAAATTCTATCAGTTTCATTGCGTTCACTGTGTTAACTCTACTAATATAAAGATGAATGTTTCTATTGACTCCAAGTTGTTTGCTCTAAAATGTGTAGGAAATCATCAAATTCGACAGTATGCTTTAGGTGATGACAATGGGAAGAATGAAGAACATTTAATTTTAATTAATTCAAAAATAAGTTATATTTTGAAGTTTTCTTATGATGATGTTCAAAAATAAAGCTGCACAAAAATAAACTTCACTGCCTTAATTGTATCATGTTAAAAAAATTTAATGATGCCAGTTGAATGCCTGTAAAATTCTAAAATCTAGATTCAAATAAATTTTAAATATGCTTCATAACGATAAAAATATGTTTAAAAATATTGTTTGTATTGTCGATTTTCTTCCATTGTTGATAGGTAAAAATGAATATTACTTAATATCTATGCATTACAGAACGATAAAAAATTGTAGGTGTAATAATGATAAATTTATATACGAACCTGACACAATAGCATTATGATTACATATAAATGGTCTCCATTAAACCGTAAAAATGCACAACGAATAAAACGTATGTAATTGCATTAAAATAACACAATTTATAAATTATAATCTAAAATATCACAATTTATAATTTTAAATTTTAATATCTAACAATTTGATACAATCAGGGACATGAAGTTTAATAGAAATTATTTATCTGAAATTAAATATAACCAATATTTCCAGAGAATCAAGTGTTAGCCAAACTCTACTGGCTACAGTAATAAACACAGAGCACTTACTCATATAATATCATGTATAAACATGGATGCCATTTAATCGTGTGTGTGTGTGTGTGTGTGTGTGTGTGTGTGTGTGTGTGTGTGTGTGTGTTTGTGTGTGTGTGTGTGTGTGTGTGTGTGTGTGTGTGTGTGTGTGTGTGTGTGTGTGTGTGTGTGTGTGTGTGTGTGTGTGTGTGTGTGT
>JAPMOQ010044182.1:905819-978520 GCA_026543055.1 Argiope trifasciata | reverse complement strand
TGTGTGTGTGTGTGTGTGTGTGTGTGTGTGTGTGTGTGTGTGTGTGTGTGTAACGTGGTGGCATTCCAGATTTACCAGTCAGATCGTTTGACTTAGAGATATCAAACACAACACATCTATTTTTTGGAGTTTGGGAATATACATTTACCTGCTTTTGAAATTTTATTTAGAATAATTAAAAATTAAAGAAAATTTTAACGATTTTTAACTTAGCTTCCGAAATTATTATAACACACAAATAATTTTTGCGATTTCTCAAAATTTAAAAATTATCTTTTCAATGATTCTTTAACATTTTTCTACACTTTTTCTGAATTTTCGCAATTTTTAAAAAAAACATTATCCCCTGATTTTCAACAGTATTGTAACCCTTAAATTCAAAGAGCTTTCATTGTTTCCTCTAATATATTTGATCCTGCGATTTTTTTTTTTCTATTAATGAAAGTTAAAGAAGAATTTTATTCCAATTATGTGTAATTTAGAAGACTAATAAGCGGAAATGGTCTTCCTAAAGCATTCTCGCATATTCTTTAATGAAGATGCTATCCTCCCCCCCCCCTTCACACATAAAAATATGAACTTTGTAGTAAGATCTCGAATCCTTTAAATGGCACTGGTAAGCAATAGTTATGAAATATTGATTTTTATCATGAATTTGCCATATCGACTAAATCAATCTTATGATCCTTGGTGGTTTCTTGGGTGATTAATCCCTGATATTTAATAATACATACCTGGAAATCAACATTGTTTCCTACCTTTGGGGGGGGGGAGGAATTGATTCAAAACTACAAATGTTATTACAAAATCACATATCAAATTTCGTTATTTAAGTCATCTCGTTTACTAGTTTTTGAAAATATAGACCCCTTGATAGATTTGGTTCCGAAATTGATAAGTATCTACTCTTTAAATACAAATCTATCGATTATATTCTATCTACCTAACTGACTTCCATTTGTAGCTTGCGTGTTAGTTTATATTTAATTATTAAATTTGTTAATATTTTGATAAAAGTATTTTATATTAGATTTCCTCAGATCTAATTTCTCTCAAAATTGGTAGATATCAATAAATTTTATACGAAAATCATCTATTATATTTTATTAGTCTTGCTCAAATTATTTTGCCTTCATATTTGTCTCAGACAGATGGACAAATCTAGTACCCAAAACTTATTTGCCGTATTCGGAGAATTCTAAAATATGGATATTCCTCAAAATCTCGAATCGAATTTTTTTAACGATAACTATACTTTCTCTAATATTTCGTATTTGTATGCAAAATAATGAAAGGAAGTGAGGCTACAATTCTGAAAAATTTAGAAAATATATGAACCGTTTAATAATTTACGTTTTTAATAGAAGTGTGATGGGACTGGCCACCATTAAAAAAAGTTCCTATACACAATGAACAAAAAATAGGTAATATAGCAAAAAATCGGAGCAGTTTTAATATGATGGAATAGCGGACCTAAAGTTATATCTAAATGATTTAATTAAAATTAAATAATAATCAGTGTTTCTGACTAACTAACTGGTCATCAAAGGGAGAAATAACAAAAAGAAACAAATACATTTTGATAAATTTGTTAAAATAACTTTAAATAAATCATTAATATGTTGATTAAGTTAAAAATTGTAGAATTGTAAAACTAATTTTTTCCCTAAATTCCCTAATTTTTGAAAAAAAAAAAAAGACATGTAATTCACTGCCATAGAACCGCAAAATGCCGGGATACACTACGGAAATGTATCGAAAAAAAATTGTGTCTGAAATATTTTTCCTCTCTTTTATTATCAATATTGACAATGTATACATATTGAAAATGTTCTTAATTTAAACCATTTCTGTTTTTGAAGTTAAATGCTCAGCATGACGAATTTTTTTTTATGAAATGCAAATATAAGCTTCTTAATATTTTTCATGTTCATTACAATTAACAAAAAAAAATTCAATTTAATAAAAACTAATTTTTAAGTTCTTTAATTCTTGCGTAAAATATAGAAAATATTTTTTACTTTAAATAATTTTAAATTTTAGTTTTTAATTTTTAATATATTTTTCTAAATACTATGAGTTTTTAAACAATTTTTCATTCTCATTTTCACTATTAAGAATTGTTGCTGCTTTGAAATCCTAAATTTAATTCAGTTTATTGATTAACTAGCAATTAAGTTTTGAAAATATTAAAAAAGAAATCGTGTACAAAATTTGACTCTAGAAAAATTCTAGCATATCAGACAGTGTGCGAAAAAAATCGATTAAAAAAACGATTTTTACTTATTTAAAATAAACCATGCTAAGTGTGTAAAGGATGCAATAATCTAAAAATATGTTGATTCGCTTATTTATAAATTATTTGTAAAATTTTTATATCATATCTTTTTGGCTATCATTTTTATGAGATAATGAATTTTACAAGCGCTTTTACTGCAAGGGTTTCTTCAACCAATGGTTTCTAGCATACCACCTAATTTTTTGGTAGAAAGCTTTTGTCAAAGTCTTTGATATTAAAAGAAAAGATATTTTAAAAGAAATTGTCATGAATATATTTCAAAAATACTTTATGTATTATTTAACAAAAGTATTTCATTAAATTTAATCACGTTTTTTTAATAATTTTTGTTCGTTTTATCACTTATTCCTTGTTTTTATACAAATATTTGTTTGAGATCTCAAAAAAATTTTTACAAATGTTTTAAAAGCCTCGATCTATAATTAGAACCAATTTTAGATACAAAAAAAACTTACCTTTTACAGATTCTATTTTAGAAAAAATTATTCTTTCCTATATTTAAAAACGGATGTCAGCTCTTGTTCCTGCTGCCAATAATGAAGACAAAAATTATTCCCATTTTAGAAAATAGTCGAAATGACTATATTCAGTTATTGCATTAAATGAGGAAAAGCGATTAGGAAGACAAAATAAAATTAGACAACTGTGTCAAAAACCCTTTCGAATAAATCCATCATCCCTTCCTGTTTAGCGATACTTTTTATCTTATCAATTCATAAAAACCAGATCACTGTTTAAGTAATTCAGCTGAACTAGATAATGCCACTGAATTATCTTATAACGCGAATTGCAACACGATGAGCCGTTCTGACAGGTGGTCTTTTTGCTTTACATTCCATTTCGTTCTAAACTCTTTTTCTTTAAACAGTAATAAAATGAATTATAAAAAACAATAACAATTTTATGACGATTAAATATTACATTAATTACAGCTTTTAAAACAATTTATATATATTTATTTTGCGTCATTAAGAAATTCCTGAACTTGTTTTGCTTTTAAATAAATAATTTACATTTTGAAAATCGTTTGCAACTGGCGAAGAACTTTAAAAAAAAAAACGTGTTTGCAGTAATGTGCAAAAAAAAAATTAATTTCAGGAAGTTATGATTAAATTTTTTTTTTAATTTACATAATTTGTAAACAATTTTTTAAAAAGAAATTTGCTAATAATAGCATGAAAAAAATGAATTGTTTTTCTATAATATTTATTTTTATTGGTTAATTTTGATCCTGAAAAATTTTAACTATTTGTTCTTTAAAGTAATTTTATTTGTTAATGATTCAAATTATTCTTTTATGTTTCTTATATCTATCTGTTCGTCTGTTCAATTTGCAGATCTATTATGAGATGCAACTCAATTAAAAACATAACTGTTAAACACTGATTTTGAAAAATTGTGTAATTAAGAAAGATCTTTAGACTCATAGATAGATATGTTGATTAGACGACACGTTATCACATTAGACAACATAGATATGTTGTTTAAGGTTCTGATATTTTTGAAGAAATTACAAGCAAATTGATTCAAATGTCAACTTGATGCTTATCGTGATTTAAAAAATATTAATGACTTCATTAAAAGAAAGAAAAACCAAAATTGTCTCGAATTGTTAAAACACCAATAATTAATTTCTAGTCAAAAAATTCAACTTTTTTCGTTAAGTAGCAGAAAAAGATTAAAGGACAACAAACATGGTTAGTCTTTATTGATTTATACATGCAATTTATACAGAAATATTTATACATGCAAAGTACACTGATGGAAAAAAATCCCAACAATAGGAAGGAGCTGTGCTAGATAAACGAAATTTGGTAGGCGTGTTTATACATCTGAAAGATGACGGCGATTCAAATTTCGAGTTACGCGCGAAAGTGTAGCGCTAGTAACGACACTAGGAACATACAAATGAGGTTTGCTTTAAATAAGCGCTGTAAGGTTCGTGATCGTTATTTACAGTTGAGATTTGACGTAGTGGGTTAATGTTAGTCAAGGATGCTTCTGAGAAGACGAAGAAGAAATTATCAACAGCTCACTGAGTTTGAAAGAGGTCGTGTTGTAGGGCTACGAGAAGATCGGTTTTCTTTCCGCGATATTGCTGAAAGACTTGGCAGGAATGTACCCACTGTGCATGAGTATTGGCGGCAGTGGTCAAGGGAAGGTACTGCCTCAAGAAGACCAGGTTCCGGGCGGCCACGTTGTACTACTGAGAGGGAAGACCGTCGTATTCGGCGTATGGCTGTGGCTAATAGTACTGCGTCTGCAGCTGAAATTCGAGCTGCAGATAGCACCACAGTGACACAACGAACTGTTACAAATCGGTTACTTCAAGGACAGCTCCGAGCCAGACGCCCTGTACAGTGCATTCCACTGACTCCAAACCACTGCCGTTTGCGACGTGAGTGATGTCAAGCTAGAGCTCATTGGAAGACGGAGTGGACATCTGTTGTGTTTTCTGATGAAAGCCGGTTCTGCCTTGGTCGCAGTGATAGCCGTTTGTTGGTTAGAAGGAGGCCAGGTGAACGCCTGCTAATGACCTGTCTGCGGCCTAGACACACAGGGCCTACTCCTGGAGTTATGGTTTGGGGAGCAATTTCGTATGACAGCAGGAGCACCCTCGTGGTTATCCCACGCACCCTGACTGCAAATTTGTACGTCAGTCTAGTGATACAACCTGTTGTGCTGCTATTCATGAACAGCATTCAAGGGGGTGTTTTCCAACAGAATAACGCTCACCCTCATACCGCTGTTGTAGCTCAACATGCTCTACAGAGTGTCGACATGTTGCCTTGGCCTGCTAGATCACCAGATCTTTCTCCAATCGAGCACGTATGGGACATCATTAGACGACAACTCCAGCGTCATCCACAACCAGCATTAACCGTCCCTGCATTGACCTCCCAAGTGCAACAGGCATGGAACTCCATCCCACAAACTGATATCCGTCACATGTACGACACAATGCTTGCACGTTTGCATGCTTGCATTCAAAATTCTGGCGGTTACATCGGTTACTAATGTACCAACATTTCACATTTCAAATGGCTGTTCTCGCCAATGGCTCTACCTGTGATCTTGAAACTTTAATCAATCAAATATGTTACCTAGACAAATGTATTCCTAAAATTTCATTACTGAACAATAATTTTTTCTTGGTGTTGGGATTTTTTTTTTCCATCAATGTAATAAAGGTACCCAAATAACTATCTTCCAGCCCAGCTACTGTCTTCATTTTGTGAATTTTTTATTTAATATGGAAGTTCATGGGTTCTTGTATGCATGAATGATCTCATTCCCTTCTTCAATTTCCATTATCGAAAATATCTTTACATTACAAGATGTACTGAAATAAAAAAAAGACTTTAACAAAGTTTCAAAATTTAACTAAAGATAATTTCGCTGCTTTAAATTATAACAAACCCTTTTAGAATATTCATTCATTGTTGGACAAACATAATTTAAAATTCTATTTTTTAAAATTATTTTACTGTATTTATGATTTTATTATATTTTTAATGTGATAAAATGTGATTCATTAAAATAAAACGGTATGCAAAAATTAAATATTATCAATATGGACATCTAAAGCTGCCTTGTTTTAAAAGATAGTAATATAATCAATTTGATCAATTTTAATGAAATACATCTTGTCAAAACAAAAAAGAACTATGTTAAATTATGATAACAATGATACATAATAATGATAGGGATATTATTATGAAGTTATGTCTTTGAGCGATAACAAGACACCAATCATGATGCATCTACGTGCCTTGAACTTTTAAATGATATAAAAATTAACTTTAAATGTGCAGTGATTGTTGCTAGGAGATTGGTACTTCAGTTTTACAAATTATATTAAACTTTCAGATAATAGACAAATAGCTTGCGGCAGTTTGAAATTGAAAGAAATGGAAATCATAGCGATGTGATTGATATTATAATACAAAAAAAAAAATAATAATATAAAGAATAAAAATAAAATGTGCGAAATACTGGAATAAAACAATTCATCTTTTTATACTTGTGTAGAGTATATGAAAATAAAGCTAAAATGGTTTGAATTCAACGACATTGTATAAAATGTAAAGAATTTCATCAATTAAGTACAATAGCGTTATGTTTTATTCATCTGCATCTCCTAAACATTGGTGATACATTTGAATCCGGAAAACAAAACACAGTTTGGCGCATCATGGTCAACATCATGGCTCTTGTGCCAATAAAATCCAAAAAAATCCTAAACATTAGTGCAGAAATGAAAGCGGTCCTTGAAGAGCAAACCACAATAGAGGCCAATAAAAAAAGCAAGTTTCTTCAGTTAGTCATGGGATTTCCGATTGCATGCATTTGTATCTTTCAAGTTGTAAAACAGCGTCACGGATTTGAGTCCCGGTTAAGGCATGGTTATTCTGTGTTTTATATGTGAGATGTATTAATGTGCCCCCCTGTAAAAAGGGGTTGTGCAAGCGAATGTGTATGTCACCTTCATTTGAGCTAGAAGCCAGACTTCTGCCCTCTGGGTGCTCAGGGGTCTTTACCCTCAGAAGCTACTGCACCCCCTTTCCGTAAAACACGGACGCGACATCATCATCAACAAGTTGAAAAACAATGTCCTCTTCAGGGGTAAATACATAGTTTGAAAAACATTGTGGTTTCTGAGTATTAGAAAACAGAAATTTATATTTCATCACTTCTTTTTTTTTTTTTTTTGGTTCAACATTGAACAAATTCTACGCCATACCATTACTGAACCGCTATTCAATTTTGTCATAGAATTACGACGAATCTGAAAAGTTGTAATTCGGAATAAGATCAATATTACTGTATGGAAGTATTTTAGAAAACAAACATGCATTTGTATATTTAAGCAATCGTTATATCTTCCTTTTCAGTTCTTTGGCTTTAAATGTAATATTTATTCTAATTTTACATATTTATGGCTGTCTTACATTTTTACAATATGTCCTAAGAGAACATTTCTGATATGGGGATGAAAAGCTTCCTGAATGGTGTTTGGTTCTCATTGTCTTAACCCTTTCAAGGGCCAGTGGGAAGAATGCTTCCCACCAAATTTATCAATCTTCGAATGAAGTTATATAGATTGGGATAAGTTCTGATGCATATTTCATTAAGACATATTCTTAGATGCTTCTGTTTCTTATCTCACACAAAATGCCATGCTTTTATTTGTTACTTAATTATTAATAAACCAAATTAATTAATTAATCAAATTAAATTTATCTAATAAGTGAAATGAATGACTTTTCTTATGCTGATCTCAATCCTCAAAATATTTTAATATACCATGACTAGAAAAAATATGGCCCTTTAAAGGGTTAATGGGTACTGAAATTATGTGTGATTGTAATTGACAATACATGTTTTCCTACGACAGACGTCATATCGTGGCAGGTGATGGCCTCTTGTAATCAAGCATAATTCCTCAGTGTTTCAATTCAATTTATCAAAATGCTTGCAGGTGGCGGGGTGGTCGGCTGTATACAAGAAGGTGGAATAGGAGTAATGTGGTTACACTGTTACAAAATTCCAATCCACAGCATCAAATATTTATCACATTTTTTTCTATAATGCAATTCTTATGAGGAAATTAATGTGAGCTTTAATATTTCTATTTTGGTCATTTCAACCGATATTCAACTCTTTTATCATGTCACTAGATTGTTTTTATGTTACTATATAAAAATAATCAATATTTTTATCCAATTGACAAAAATATTCTGCATATACTTTAAAGTTAGATATACAGGATTAGCCGGGACATTTTTTACCTACGATTCTACTTTTACAGTTGAATATGATTTCGGGAATCATTCTGAATTTGAAGTGTCCCCTTTGTTATTTATTTATTTGTGGTTTATTTATTTTTTTAAATTAAGAGATTAATTCGTTTTTCTTCTTACACAGTTAATTGTTGAAAATAATTACACAACTATCTTCACGTATATAAAATAATTTTGGAGTTTCTCTTTTCTTTTAAATTAAATTAATTTAATTTGCTATGTTGATGAGCATCAGATTTCATCAGAATAGAAAAAATCAAGTTTCTAAAATTCGTTTTAACTTCTTACAAAGTTAATTGTTGAAAATAATTACACAATTTTCTTCACGTATATAAAATAATTTTGAAGTTTCACTTTTTTTAATATTTAATTAATTTAATTTGCTATGTTGATGAGCATCAGATTTTATCAGAATGGAAGAAATCAAGTTTCTAAAAAATTAACAGTCATTTTTTAATGATTTTAAATAAAACAGCCTCATTCATTATAATGTTTTTAAAATATATTATTTTAAAGTAACTATTATAAGTTTGATTATATTGAATTAGCAAAATGTAAGTACGCATAATTTCTTTATAGCCTATATATTAATATACTAACAATTATTATGAGTTTTTAGCTACTCTTTTTAAATCTGAAAACTGTTGCAATATGTTAGGCAGATTGAACTGAGGCTTTGAAATAACAGAATAGAAAACAAGTTTCCAACAAACTAGGCTTTGTTCCAAGAAACAAAAGAAAAGTATCGACAAGGAAAATATGATTTCGTTTGGAAGTTACCAACTAATATCCTTTCAGAACTTGATGTCACATTTGTATTGGTTCAAAGATATCTGATGATGCTGACTACAGGTATGCTTTATCTGAGAGCTGTCAATCAGAGTTTCCCCCTTTTCTTCTTTTGCTCGGAATGCCACGGGTGTCAAGAAAACAGAAGCACGATCACAGACTGCGTGACACCTTTCTCTTTCTGTCTGTCTTCATTGTTCTCTGTCCGCTTCTTCTTTCTATCTTCAATACCACATGTTTAACAGCACGTCATTACATGCTTTTATCGATTTTTTTATTTGTCTTATTCATTGAAGTTTATAAGAACAAATTATCGATCGTATACAAGGAACAAGTAAACATCAAATCAGAAATCATCTGCAAATGACGTCGACATTTCCTCTCCCCCCCTCCCAGGCGCATATTCCGGGAGTAATGCAGAAAAGAATATTCTGAATGATATTTTGAATACGAATGTCAGGTGCTTTAATTATCGAATAAAGAATTTTGGAACGCCCCATGGCCAAATGCTTAGTTAGATAATGGGATAAATTAAAGAATTATTGCTTAGAAATGTACATAATTTTCTGTACATGAATCTCAACAGTCATTTATTAAGTTGTTTAGAAAATAAGTTTTTATGTAAATAATTATCCGAAATTCAATGAAACGTTTTTTATATGAATGTCAAAACTATAAGGCATGTTTAAGTTCAAAATTAGGAAATTTTTACTTTTCCGTAAGTGAAGTATGCAAAATATGATCATCACCATGACATTTGAATTAGGGATTTTAATGGATCTCCATGTTTTAGATCTTCCTGAGTCTTTAAAATGAATTTTTGGGTATTCTGTCTGTGAATACAATAACTCAAAGATGATTTGAGCTTTACACATGAAGTTTGGTATATGATCTTTACATTGAATTTCTCTCAACTTTTAAATGAAAACCATTTTAGGTAGTATCCTTGTCTAACTGCTTTATTTCAAGAGAATTCGATAGTTATAGAGCATATAGAGCTAGAGTGATAGAACTTGGTATACAGGTTTAGTATCTTAAGGTATATATATTTTCAAATTTAGAATCAAATCTGCCTAACGCTTAATTGTCTGCCAGTCTATACTTTTCCATGCATGTAAAAGAAATGAAACGACCAAATACCTTGTGCACTTTGTGTAATCAAAAGCAAATAATTTTGGGTTAATAGCAATTTAGTAAACAACTAACAAAACTGTAAACAATTAAAAACATATTGAATATAGAACAAAAATCCTTGTTTTAAAATACAACTTCATGCAGTAAATGTAAATAACCTACATCTACAACCTTGGCAAATGAGTACAGACCTGGATTCATCAATTGTCAAAAACTGCAATTGCTTAGAAGATCTGCAGCTCTGGTCTCTCTGATGTCCTCGAATTTTTTATGGCATTTTTAGAGAAATTTAATATTAAAAAATAGCTTTGAATGAGATATTTTGTACTTTCAATTTATCAAAATTTAATACTCAAAACTGTATATAGAGAAATTAAAATCGATTTTTTTTTAAATCTCGTAACTGCATCCTGACCTAGGGGAAGTACGTCTTCCCCGTAACCTGAGGGTCCAGCATTCAAGTCCTGGTTCGGGGATGGCTGTTCCTAATCTGTGCTCTATCTGTGAGGTGTGTGAAAGAGACCCCTGTTAAAAGGAGTTGTCCAAGTGAGTGCGTGAGCATCATCTTCATATGAGTGAGAAGTCAGATTTCTGCTCTCGGGTGCTCAGGGGTCTTTACCTTCAAAAGCTACTGCACCTATTTCCGTTGTAATATGGACACGACATTATCATCAACAAAAAATCTTGTATCTGAAATAGAGGAAGATAAAGTGTACAGAGATGCGACAAGAAACCACCTGCGAACACTGTTTGTGCTATGAAACTTAGATTATAATTAAATGATAATTCCAATTTCTTAAAGTCGTAAGTTTTTGACTTGCAGATATGTTTCTATTATAAAATATTTATATGTAAAATAAAAATAAAAGGCAAAAAATGAATGCTTTACTGAGATTTTTATTATTTACCTTTGAGTTCTTTATATTATAGACATTGGAATCTTATTAAGCAATTGCACTCTCTCTTTCCTTCTTTGGATTGGTCATTTTTCCTCACTAAATCACCCAAAATTTTTAAATTGGTATAAAAATTATCAATAGTTTCGCACAAAGAGACTCTCATTAACAAGATATTAAAGGTAGTCTCAAAATCAAGAACCAATTTTTCATAATGATATTTATTTGCCGATACAAAAAAAGTGAAAAACTGTTAATTTTAAGAAATCTAGCATTTATATATGAATTATTTTGATTTTAATGTTAAATATTTTTAACAATGTACTTTCCTTTTTCCTTCTCCCATTCTCTTTTTAAGCTTAGCAGGATTCGAAATTTTAAATAGTAATAATAATCTGTTTATATTTTGAAAAGTTTTTGTCCCAAGCCTTTACAATATAAGAACTAAAAAGCTTTTTCCTGAAATACAGAAAACTACTGTATAATTTGATTCTTTCTGAAAACTATATAAAAATTAGCATTGCTCTATAATATAGGGTGGTTATAATTCAAATGCGAATGTTTGAAAGATTCTAGAATAAAAACTACTAGGAATATATTAAAAGAATTTTGTATTTGTTATATTTAGAGCGCGTACAAATGAATAATAAAATAAATAATCAATTTTTTCAATTTTTTTCGGTAGATGGCATTGTAGGTTGTTAAACTTTTTTTCTCTTTATTATGTCAAAATTTCTATCATGTCAATTTTTTAAAGTTTTACTCATAACTGTTTTGTATCTCAAAATGTTTCTTAGATTTTGGTTCATTTCATTCATCATTGTATTCTGTAACTTGTGGGCTAAGAAAAATTGGATTGCTGCATTACCATTTTGTGTAGAGTGTTAACCGTTTTGGTTAAATTTAATTAAAATTTAATACAGTTTTCCTTTTCTCAAAATATATTATATTTTCAAATAATTGTTTTTGTATTTATAGGGTTTATTATTGACAATACATTTAAAAACAATAAATAGTTTTTAAAAAACCTAATTTTTCAAAAAATTTCCTTCGAACGTACTTGTATCTTAAACTTCGATCATTTATTTACTTCCAATTTAGTGCACTGAAATACTCTTAAATGATTTGTTATATTTGTGAGAAATCTGGGTTATTGCAAATCCGATCTCCTTCGATTCAAACACCTTTGCAATTTTATTTTTCGCAGGAAATTGATCATTGTAATAGTTTCAGGGTTTAAGTTGATGAAATGTTCTTGGTGCCACAATTTTCAACACTTCAATCGGTTTTTTTTTTTTTTTTTTTTTTTTTTTCAATACCATATGTGTCAGTAATATATTTTTTGGCAGGTTTCTTTCATTTTCCTGTTACTATATCTATTATTCGTATTTGATATTTTGATTTGATAATTCAACCACGTTTTTTCTTTATTTATTGCACTTTGACTTATTTCAGAAAATTAATGCCGCCAATGAAGGAATGAATTAATTAATGATCAATTAATTAAAATGTCGCCATATTTAGAAACTGATGATCGACTTCTCTGGTTGGCTGAGCTGTACTCTGCATAATAATCCCCCCGACAAAATTCGTGATTTTACTGTATCGATTTTTAAATTTCTACACACAAACGAGAGATGAAATTCATAACTTTTAGCAAAGTACTGCTTTCCAAAGACCAAATATGTAAATCTCTGTCTTGAACAGGATAACATTGAGCAAGATAAATTTCTCCAAAAGTTCGTTTCTCACCAAATTTGGTGATTTTTCTTAAAATATCGCCATACTTTAAGACCTTATATCTCGATAACGGAGAGAGACGGGGACAAATAATCTATACGTCAAAAACGTATTTCACAGTGCTCTTATTTAGATATTTTTCATACTTCATATAATTATTTTTGTATTTTTTGATATATCATATCATCGCTTAGATATTTTTCATAAAGAGATATGATTTCCTGATTTTTTGTCAATAGGAAATCAAATCAACCTATTAAACTTTTTTTTAAAATGGCACTTTATTTCTGCACTCTAATGCATTGAAAGAAAGAAAGCAGGTACGGACTCTGATGAGCTATTCCATATTTGCCTGAAACCCAAAATGCAGGATAATTTATATTGAATTAAACAAAATGAATAGCCCATTACGATTTTTGTAATTGATTTATTTAGATGGAAGACAGTTATTCTACCAGGAACGAAATCATCGCTATACGAAAAATCGGAGAAAGCATTAACAGTCGCCAATGTCGAAAAACGTTAGCCAAGTGATTTATGTTAGAATTACAACATAAGAGGTAGGTGAATGATTTCCCGAATATACTTTGTTGGAATTAACTTCTATTGGCAAAATTAACTCCCAAAATTTAAGAATATGGGCATGGAAAATCAACCGAAAATAATGACATATATAAATGTAGAGATTTAATTGGCGGCCATAACTATTCCATATTTAGTTTCATTTTGTTGTAATAGATGGCACCATAGATTCCATTAGTTACCACTGATCCAAAGTCTAAGATGCGTGACGTAAGCTTCAAAAAAGCGAACTGTGAGCATTCACTCGACAGACAGAGAGGGAGGAGGGTCGTTCAATTCGGTAATATGATTCTTTAATACTCTACGAGAGTCACATAGTTTTGCCATGAGACACTTGATTAGGTTCCATCCTTGGTGGCAGCTAAAGGTGATACTTTTTTCTCTTTATAAATAGCCTGTCCTGTCATAATTCTTAATGTCTTTTCCGTATTCTTTACTGCAAATAAATTTTACTGTTTTCATTTAAAACCTTCTCTTTAATCAGTGACCCTAGACACTGATCTAAATGAGGTTGAATGGGTATTTTGTCCCATCCATTCCTACATAAATTTTTCTTCAAAGATGAATGGTTTCTGCCCAATAGCAACAATTGTGTTTTAGGGTTCTTTTTAATTCTTGAAACAATTGATTAACTTTTTTATTTATCATGCTCTGCTTACAGCGTGGTTGCTCTTTAAGTTGGAAGAAGTGCTTCTCAGCTTCACACGATAGCAAGACAGATATCATCATACTGGTACATGACACGTGACCATGAATTGACCACATGTAGCTCTGGTTGTAGCTTCTAGGCCATTGCTGCAATTTTGCTTAATGGTGGCCGAACTGCAGATCTGTTTTCAAGTTTCCGCTTTATCTTGCAAGCAGAGATGCATCAATATGCAATATCACCAAAAAGAGCGAACGGGAAGTTCTTTTATAGCAGTGCAGATAATAGTATGCTATGAATGCACAACGTTGCACAAGCAAGCATTAAGGTGGGTTCAGACGAGGCTTATTATTGTCCGCAAACGTTGCCTCTCTGCTGTTGTCCTGACATTGTCCTCGTGTGAACACTTGACACAATGCGGACAACGTTTGTCCCGACGGGACAATCATTTGCCATTGTCCAGTTGTGGTCACGTGATTTTCAGGAAATAGGCGTGATCTTCTATTGCGGACAATAATAAGCCTCGTCTGAACCCACCTTCAGAGGCGTTAAACCTCAGCCTTCAGGACATACGTGGCAGCCCGGCGGTGATGTTTGGCGCTGTCGTTTTGCTCATAGACGATTTTAGACAGACACTGCCGACTTCTTATCAGACTGTCTGTTCTCAAACATACACATCAAACTTTCCACGTGAACGAAGTTGCGGGAAATTTCTAATTTATTGTATTTATCAAAAATGTTATTATTTATAAATATAATATCGATTTCATTTCTGACAGTTAAAGAAAAAAGAACATTTTAAATAAATTTAAAATACTTGTGCAATATATTGAGACGAAGAAAAATTTAAATATAAGTGCAACATGTTTTATTTTTTAGTACTATGATTTTGTAAAATATTTGGTAAACATTGAACAATATTGTAAATATCAATAACTATCAAATGCAACATAAATAATCTTGTGCAATATGAAACCAAGTTTAAAAATAAGTGCTAATTGGAACAAAGCCGAATATTATACAATAATGCGGTAAATGAAAATTCTACATTAAACGATATTGGAAAATATTGTGAAAAATATATTGTAAATTCCTTATTGGATATGTTTAATAATATTTTAAAAACTACATCCTAATTTCTACACTTAACAATTATGACCTTAATAATATAAATTATATATTTAACAATATGACATTTTAATACATCTTTTTATTTTTTATTTGAAGTGATGAAACAAGGTGGATACAGTTTTTGATACCTTGATTCTAATTTAAAAAGCATCCGATTTTTAATTTAAAAAATCTTAAAAATATCTTATCTTAACTTAACCTTAAGTAAAGTCAATTAATATTAGAAAATGAAAGAAATGTAAATTAAAGAAAGTGACAAAAAATTAACAAGATATCGCTTTTGTTAAATTCTTTATTCAACTTTAAAAAAATAATAATAATAGCCTGTTAAAATTACCATGTTTAAACTCATAACATCTGTGAGCAACCTTTATATGAAAACAGAGCCTTATTTTACCTTTTTCTTAAAATCAAAACATTAATTTTTGTAAATTATGTGAGCCCGCTTCATCTTTGACTTCATATCACATTTTTAATCTAAATTGTAAAAAAAAAGTTATTAAATTTAAAAAAAACATTAAAAAATGAGATGTATAAGCTCACGGTATTCCTATTCAGCCAGACACGCATTTATCAACAGTTGCTTCACAGCAACCACTGGCCTTGTGGTTGAAACTAAAAGCCTCCGTTACTAAACAGAAGAGTTACTGTTCGATTTTTGAGGACAGTGACAGTGAAGATTAAAGTAATCAAGAAAGGTGTTTAATTGTTTAGTAATTCTTTCATATTCTAATAAGAAATTAGAATTAATTTGAAGAATATTTATAGTACTGGTAACTGATTTCGTAAATACCCGAAAAACCGTATCGGATCGGATCGGATCGCAATATCGATGTAGAGGAAGACATATAAATTAAATGATTTTAATATTGTACAACATTTTTTCTCAAATTTTACAATATTATGCTCTAATCTTTATTTTTGAATTCGAAAACCCTCCAAGTTTTTATCAATAAATTGAACTCAGATTGTTTGCAGAAGTAAGACGCGTAATAATCACTCATTTTTCTGTATATTGTCCCTTATTGATGTATAATCCTAAACCCTAGCAGAATTTGGATTGTTACAATTTTCAAAGTTAATTATTACTATTATTTTAAACTTATAATAATTTTTCTTTTAAGTGATTCCTTCCTCTCAGATATTTGGTGTTTGAAACATTTTGTTTCTAAAGACATAGTAAACAAGCGGGAAAAAATCCGTGTTAAATATTTTTAATTGTTATTTCTGAATCTAAAAATCTTAACCTAGCCAATCATTTTACTTTCCAAAAATTAGAGAGGTTTCCACTGGCAATTTTTTTAAGTCGTAATTTTTACTGAAATTAATATTTCTTGAATGTCTTTCTTGAATTATAATTCTTGAATATTTGATATCTCTATAATACTTGTTATTGGAAGTTGCTTTGATGTTCTTAGGGAAAAAGAGTCATATCTGCCAGTGCTAAATAAGTTTATTTAAATCATAGGTAAAATGAAGTTTTGAAGAACAATGGAAAAGTTGTATGATGGACACAATTTTAAGAAAGTTTTGACAATTATTTCCGAGCGATACTTACAAAGCAGTTCATAATATTAAAATCGTGGCGGGCATTCTTTTTTGTAAATTGTTTTTTAAATAAATGCATGTTTTACTGTCTTTAAATTTACTATGCAAGTTTTTAAATTTACTGCCTAAATTTATATGTTCAGATAGTAAATAATATTGATTCATTTACAGTGAAATACATTACACTGCATGATGCCAGAATTTTCTAGATATTAACAATGGGGATGAAGGCAAAATATGGCAGTATTTATTAGGTTGGGGAATAAGTTTGCTGTTTTTGTGTTCTCTTTGTTTTACAACGATTTTTTTTGTTGTTTGACAATGTGTATGATATTTATTCAACAGAGCTCTTTCTGCTTTACAAAACCGTTCTAATTGTGTTTTTGAGTAAATTAATTTTAAGGTTTGGAAATGGAATATCCAGGAGGTAAAAATCAACATTTGCGCCACATTCTCGTCTTCGTTTTTCACTGAAGCCAAAAAGCTGCTGAAGCATCTCGACAAATTTGCAGCGTATACGGAGAAGGTGTCATAGGCGAGTCTACAGCAAGTAAATGGTTTGCAAAAATAAAAAATGGCGATTTTGACGTCGATGACACTCCTCTCGGACTGGAAGGGCTTGGTGTTCTGGGAAATACTCGATTATCACTGTCACCAAGGAGCTCTACATAGCCCAACTACACTGCTATGTGACTGAAAAGACCTCATTGACAAGATCAAAACACACCCCTTCACTACAATGACAGACCCAATGTTGCACAAACCGTCAAAGTCATCCTCCAAGAGCTCGAATGGGAGGTCCTTCAGCATCCACAAAATTCTCCAGGCCTTTCACTGTCGGATTATCATCTTTTCCGCTCCCTGTTGAACCATATTAGGGGTGTTACCTTCGACATTGAAGAGGATCTTAAAAAATGCCTTAACAACTTTTTCGATACCATAAACAGGGATTTTAGGAGGAACGGCATCGGCAAATGGGTCGAGAGGTGGGAAAAGGTGATAAACAGCAACAGCAAATACATAATAGATCAGCAAATACTTAATTGATTGCTATTACTAATGATTTTCTCTAAATAAAAGTCTTTGATAAAAACGCAACGAGCTTATTCCCCGATCTAATGTTTCATTTTTTCAAGTCATATATGCCAAGCTGATGTTATCCTACAATATGCTGCAACATTACAATTTTTTTCTTTTTTTAACTATTGATATTCAATGAATTTCAAAATTGTATAGACGCGATGCTTTTGATGCATGTCACATGAACAGAGACTAATTATATGAGAGCATTTCTTTTCATTTTAAAATTTTTAATAACAAAAAATATTTTTGATTTTTCTTCTTCATTAAGTTTGAGTTACTACAAAATTTCTGAAGTTTTCAGAATTTTTTTCTTCGGAAATTAGTTCCGCATAAAATCTCTGAATGTTGCCAAAGAGCAGAATTCCTTTATATTTGTAACTGCACTTAATTTTTATTTTAATTATTTCAAGCCATTGCTATTTAAAACTCACTTCATTCAACAGAAAATTTTCTATTTCTGAATAATCGTAATATAAAATTAAAGGATTAAATTTTCTCTATAAACTTTCTTTTAAATTCGTATTTCATTGGTTGCCGCCATCGGAATTTCCTCAGCCCACAGCCAATCAAAACTTTTATCTTCTCTTCCAATTCTTTTCTCTTTGCCATGTGGAGCGCGATAAGGCAGATTGCCGGTATTTCGTGTGGTAACTTACGTAGGAAAGAAACTGAGTTTTTAATAATTGTATTGTATAAGTTAGTCATTTTATTTTATTGAGTTCGAAACCAGAAATCTATGAATTATGGATTTGATCAGTATCTTGGAAAAGACTGTATCTCCAGGTATATGTTTTTTGGAAGTTACTCCTTTTTTTTGTCTTATCATAGGCTTAGTTGATGAAATCCGTTAGTTAGGCTTAATAGGCGGCAAATTAGTGAGATTTCTCTGTTCCCGTATTTCACGTGTATATGAAAACTGTGACAATTTATAGAATCTGAAATGTATGCTCAGATGTGTCATTTATTTATTATATATTGTCACTGAAGGGTAGAAAATTGAAGTTCATGCTGTCACTGTGAATATAGAAGTATAGAATTATTTATTTTGACTTGTGTTGTAGTTACTATATTATTGAAAGTTCTATTTATTAAATGTTATATATTTTAAGTGTTGTCTTCCGTGAATTGATATGGCTACTTTGGTGCGTAATTAAATGAAATCGTTAGATGATCGGATTATCATTCGTGGCTGATTCTAACATTCTCTAAACGGCAGAGTAATTATAAATGTTTCTTTGTATGAAATGAGTTTCTTTGATGACCCTGCCGCCTTTTTATTAAGCTAATCGAGTGAAATAATTATTAATTAGATTAAATCGTTGTCTACGCAGTATTATGTCTTCCTGGAGATATTTCACAATCTTTATTACACGCATATAAAATTATTTTTATATTTCTTAATACAAGCGTTACAATTTTTTCTTTTGATTGACGCTTTAATTTTTATTCTGAGAAATTATAATCATAAATAAAAATGTTTTAGTCCTGTGTTTTGTTTTAAAGAATGTTTTTAGTTAAAAAAATTATCCTCAAAAATTATAGTTTTAAATATAAAATCTTATGTACCTACTTAGTTATTTAATGGAATATAAGTCATTTTAGCCTTTAGATTGTTCTAGATTTTCATATTTACTGATAATATGGAAAGATATCTCCTGGTGATAATTAATCAGATCATTTCATTGATTTGCATTTTATATTCATGCTTTGTTTCAAAATAGATTTTTAAAAATTTCATTTTTAAAGTTGTTATGAATTGTTTAATGCTGCACATTTTTGTCATAAGCATATTCTTAAAAGGCTTGATTTGCTGTCACTTTTAGAAGTGATGAATTAAAATAATGAATAGGTATGGATAATATTTTATCTGCATTTGCTGAATATGTATTACTAATAGATTTTTATGTATGTACCAGAAGGTAAGTTATTATCTGATTTTGGAAAATCCTTTAAGTCATTTTTGTCACAGAAATGTGAATATATATATAATAGGGATAGTATATTAAGTGCTTTGTATTTTACTTGTCAGAAAAGTTTTTATTCATTCTCCCTCCAGTAATTTGTAAATTTATAATCTTGTCTGTTATATTGACCATTAAACTTTTGCATTTTGTACTACCATATGATTGATAAATAATTTTTATCTTAACAGGATTGACTAGTGTGTCGCAACGTTTCCCCATAAATATGCATTCTGTAACTATGCCATAAAGCCAGATTATCCTATATTTCTACTTCAAATATATCTTTATAGTGAAACATAAATATATTGTTAACAAAAGTATATTGAGTACATAAAAATATAAAGATGAGTGCTTCTATAAAATTATAAATTATTTCTTAAATACTTCATAAATTGAAACAAACTTGGATTTAAATTACAGTAAACTAGTGCAACATTTAAAAATCTAATTTGGATTTACTTTATAAAATATTACTATGACAAATTTTACAATATTTTTTTCTGTAGTTACAATATAAAGAAATATTTGTATGCTGAATTAATATATGTTAATTCATTCTCATTTGTGTTAAAAAGGAATATGTTATGCATTATTTGATAATTGCGATGTCTTCTCTCTTACAGTAGGTTTATTAATTGAGTGGAAAGAATAAATGTTTCTCGAGCATGATAAGTTTAATTCTCTTTTAAATGTTATTTATTTTTAATCATCTAATCAAATTATCAATTTTTTTAAAAAAATTATGCATTTGGATGTCTGAGAAGGAATTGGCATGTTTGTTTGATGTGCAAAAAATTTATTAGTCAAATTTTAGGTTAATAATTAACACACATTTGAAACATTTAAGTTTTTTTAAAATATGAAGAGTACAATTTTAATTCTAATGTAAATACAGTTAATGACAACTGAAGTTAATATTATGCAAAATTATAAACTGACTCATGTGATTTGTTTTGGTCATACAGGAGAATCTGGAAAATTCCTGCTAAGTTGTAAAGTTTTTTAAAAAAAATATTGTAAAATATGTCAACTTCTTATCATTATATTAGTTTAGCAAGTCTTAATAGGTTTGGCTGAAACATTACCACAATTGTGAGAATCTGGCATTTGATTATTGTTTATAAGATATCTTTAAAAATAAAATGTCTTCTCTTCCAGAATGTGACATGTTATATTGGAAAAACTGAACTTATAAAAACCAGCTTTGTAAATGTAACAAACCACTTATTTAATTGCAGTAGATTCAAATTTGTTCTATACATTATATTCATCTCTCAGGGGAAACCATCCCACAATGTTTTGGCATTATGTTTTTATGATGTCTTAGTTATATATTATTCCTTTTGTATAAATATTGATTTAAAAACTAAATCCTATACAGTCGGATTATCATTTACTACAATTTTTACTCCCATTTGTTATTTGTGTATGGATTATTTTACTGTTTTAGTGTCTAATTCAATTTTTTCAATTTTAAGATAAAACTGAATTGGAGGCAGCACAAGTTTATTTGGAACAAGCTGCTGCAAATAATCTGGTAAATTTCTTATTTTCTCTCTTAATTAATATATTTAATTGTATTTGTGACTGTGTACTAATTTTATTAATAAATGATTTATTAGCTGTATATTAGTTTTAGTATGTACCAGTTATATTCTTCAAAAAACCACTTGGATGAATATAAGATTGAATACATTTATATTTATCTTTGATTTTTAAAGAAACAAATAAATATTAACCTTAACTTAGTATGATGATTATTAGTATGTATGACTTTTTTTTGTGTGGAAAATTTTAAATAACTTAGAACTAGATAGTTATCACATCTGATACAAAATTTTATTTATATAATACTAATTTGATTTTTTTTTTTTTTTTTTTTTGTATCTTGAATATTTATGGAATATTCTAGCTAATAATTGGTTTCATAATGTACCTAAAGCTGTATATAATTTTTAAAAAATTATACCAGATGCATCCTTGATGTGTATTTTAAAATTTTGTTCTTTTCTTCTATTTAGCCTGAATTTTTAAAATCTTTATCTAATGTTCTCCAAAATGCAAGCAATACTCCTGTGGCTCGAATGGCTGCTGGCCTGCAGCTCAAGAATGCTCTCACTTCAAAAGATCTGGAAATTCGCCTCAAATATCAAGAAAGATGGCTGCAGTTTCCAGCAGAAATTCGAAATTACGTGAAACAAAATGTAAGCTGAATTTGGTTGCAGGCATTACTTTTGGGTTTTTACAAAGATATATTTTATGCTTTGCATTCATTTTATGTTTCATATTTCTATTTCATTTTTAAATTTATACTTTGATTTGGGGAAGATATGTTTATTATTCTTTTGATATTTGATTATCAACTGCCCTCTATAATTTTAAAGTTTTGGGGATGGTGTTGACAGTTAATTGGTAATGATAAGTAGTTTCATATTGTTTAACCCTTTGGGTACATATGATGTATATAAATGTTCTGTATTTGTTTGAATTCATTTTTTTAAAATTCTAATTAGCATAAGTCATATTAATGTTATGTAACAGTATATATTCTGAATAATAAGATATAAATGAATTCAAACAAATAAATGAATGAAAATTATGTTAAAGCTACTGCCTGCAGATGTTCAAAGAATTAAATGTTCTTGAAATACAAAAGTCATTTGAAAAAAGGATTAATAAATAGTTTTTAAGTATAGCATTGATCTGCCATTATATTTAGTTTATTTATTTAATGAATTTGAGTCTGCTACTGAATAAAATGTAGACGTTATTTAGCTGGGTAATAGGTTTAGTTCTATTATTATTTTTTTTTTTTTTGAAAAATATTACTAAATCTTAATTTTATATGGATGGGTGATGTTCTAGTTTAAAAGTTATCTGACAAATTGATAGAAATATTTTTGGACAAGCTATATTTGATTTTGTGCATTTCAAAACTATGCATTACAATTTCATAAGCCCATCATTAGCAAAGCACTTAAACTGATTAAATTGCCATGTTTCTAGCATTGATGAAGGTGAATTCAATAAAATTGAGTTCTTTAAAATATTTTTGATTGTTTTATTTAACACACTGTTTTGAGTATTCCATTTTTCTGTCACTCTTAAAATATTCTTTTTAATATATATTTTTGTAGGTTTTGTCTGCTTTGGGTACAGAAACAATTAGACCCAGTTCTGCTGCCCAATGTGTTGCTTACATTGCTGTGGCTGAGTTGCCAAGAGGAGAATGGCCAGAATTAATACAAATGCTTACTCAAAATGTAACAAATGCAAACAGTACCGAAATGACCAAGGAGGCAACACTGGAAGCTATTGGTTATATTTGTCAAGATATTGTAAGTATATTGTATTGCTGCTTGATAAAAATGCTAATTATATGAGCAATAAAGAATTCTTTTGTATGATGCCTGGAATTTAAACAGCATTTAATTTACTGAATTCAAATTGATCTATATTTCTCCACTTGCTGTAATTTTTAAAAATAAGATTAATTTTAATAGAAACTTTCTTGTACAAGGGAATCTTCTAGAAAGAAAGAGAATATTTTCATATGTTCTGATAAAATATCTTGTTAAGTAGAAAACTTGCCATTGTTTAGGCTATGAAAAAAGTTTATGAAGATAAATGGTTAATTTGTATGAATTTTAGAAATGGTTATGCTCTTAAGTCAGCAGAGTTCATAAAATATATTGTTCTTGAATCGATAGGGTAGCAGAGCCTAACAAAGAATATTGAATAAAATAAAGGGGGAGGTTATCATAGGGAAAGTTGTTGCTGTGGGAGGGAGAATATATGAATCGTTAAGAAGTTAGATTTTTTTCTCTCTCTTCTATTGAGTATAAGCCTAATTATGGTTAATGTAACAGTTTTATGAAAGTTTATGGTGATTAACATTCCAGATATGGATTGAAAAATGTTTGGAATAAGTAAAAGGGGAAAAACTCTTAAATTAAAATTGTTAAGATCACCAATTCATCTAATTCTCTATATATCATTTTAATAATATAACATAGATTCTATTTGCCTTTGATTGCCTCCTACAGTTTTTTGAAAGTATATAACTAATAATGTGTTAAAATGCCCTATTACCATATTTTGCATACAGGGGCTAATAAAAAAAATCATTTGCTATGATTAATTTAGTAGTTGTATGGATTTTTCATTTAAGTTATTGTAAAAACTATGTATTTATTATTATTATAAATGATTTTTGAATTATTCACTTTTCTCAAATGCATTATTGGATTCTATATTTTTCTTAAATATATAAAGACAATTTAATATTCTTTTCCAAAATAATTATGTATGACTTATCTATAGTTTTAGCTCCTTTGATTTTAATGAATTTTTACTAGTGTTAACAGCTTAGTGTTTTATAAAAAGCAATGTATTTATATTAACTGCATGTTATTATAAATTTGTGTTATTCGTGAACATGAACAATAGATTAATATATTTTAAAGAAATGAATTGCTGCATCTGATGCATAAACATTGTTTGAGTGACATATATCAATATAAGCTAATCAACTTCTGTGCATGCCCTTTATTTAGAATTTTTTTTAATCAGACTGAAATTTATCCTATTGTAAGTAATGATACTAGTACTTGTAATCAAGATAAATTATTGATTAGCTGAACGTTTTGATTTTCAAGTGGTCTTATACCTCTAAATGAGATTTGTATTGAATTTTATTATATTAATTGCTTGTCATATCAATGTATCATGATTTTAGGATTGAATTCAGTGTAAATATTTTTACGATGTTTGATGTTTGGCTGTTAAATAATTGGTGGGAAAGGGATAAAAATGTACTTGGCAAGTAATTTTAAAATGCTCTTAGTTCTTAATTTTTTCAGTTTTACAGAGATTTAAAAGAGTTTTTAGATGTTATTCTTAACTTTAAGTTATATATATAGTATACATATAAAACTATAATTTAATATTAACTAAAAGTTATTTGGTTTTGTGCTTCTTCAATATATAATTCTATGTATTCATGAAATATTTTTCTTTTGTTGTCAGTTAAAAAAAATTCTAAATAATAAAACATAAAATGTGATCTGTATCCATGAAAGAATTTTGTATTATTTTAGGAACCAGAAGTGTTAGTTACTCAGTCAAATGATATCTTGACCGCTATTGTCCATGGTATTCGAAAGGATGAGCCTAGTGATCATGTTAAACTGGCGGCTACAAATGCCTTATTGAATTCGCTGGAATTTACAAAAGCAAATTTTGAGAAAGAATCTGAAAGACATTTTATAATGCAAGTTGTCTGCGAAGCAACCCAATCTTCTGATACTAAGGTGAATTATTTTTAAATTGAATTATATCTGTGTGTACATGTGATTATAAGCTTTTTCTAGTAGTCTTAATCTTTAATTGTTTATAAAATTTCTTCTTTTCCTTGTTTCTATTATTCAGTTCATCTGCTGATTCAAAAAAATACGAGCTGCCTTAAAATGTTAAATTATTGATTTAAAATAAAACTAGATTATTAATGTAGAGTGTAAATAGAAAAATATTTACAATTTTCATATTTATAAATAAATACTTGAATTAATATATTACATAAAAATTGTCATAATGCTTCAGAAATGTATGAAATTTCGAAATATAGATCAGTGTTGAAACTGACAAAACACAATTGGTTCTCATAGACAGTGTCCATTTATCTTATTTTAAGTGAAATATGCTTCATCTAAACTTATAAGAATTTGTTTTAACATAAATGAACTGAATGTATCGGTACTATCACGAGAATCATCTATAGATCCATCATTCATGTTTTTACCTTTCCAACTGGAAACATAAATACTCTTGTAACCACAGGTGTACAAGTAAAACTGAGGAATAACATTTTATCTCGAGAGAGAATATAAATGGAAGAATTGCCATGGATATATCAAACTATGATTTATTATTTGTCTGTGTATTAGCAAACACATGCTTTTATTTGAAAAATCCTGATGATTCAGATATTTGCCGAACCAAAGTCTTACCTAGAAAGAGAGGCAGAAATACTATGGGACCATTAGTATTCCTTGAAAAACAATTAGTAATTGTATTTAATTGAAGTTGCCTTAAAATCTGATACATCCATATATTACTAAGTCTTTTAAGACCATTTCCTTGACAACAAAAAGATGCAGTTTTCACTTAAAAAAAAGGGAAATATCCAATGTAAATATACATATATGTGTGACCTTCATCCCAAAGAGTTTAAGCAATATGAAAGTTTTATCCAAGACAATATATAATTTTAATATTACTCATTTAATTAAAACTTTACATTTAAAAAAATGTTAGGACACATTAAAGATAATAAAATACCTTTATGGTCTTTCCCACTGTTTCCTGTTTTAAACATTCATTTTATAACTACTTTAATTGTAAAATTCAATGAATTTATGTACTTAAATCATTTTATGAAGTTGATTTTATGCTGGTAGTTGTAGCATGCCCCTGATCATAAGGTGGCCTTACTTAATATTGCAACATTATTCTAATCCTGAAAATTAATAATTGTATTTAATGTCATTCTGACATTTTCTACCTATTGGGACTCTTTATTCTTAAAGTATCCCTTATAATATTAAAATAGATATGTATTTAGTATTTTCATATGTTTTAATAATGAAGCATTATTCTGATTGTATTATTTAAAAAATTGATTTCTATTTACTATTTAGAAAATTTCCCAGTAGCTAGGTAAATTATTATGAACTCATTTTTTTCTTAGAAATTTAAATACTTTTTAGCATTGTGTAAAATATTTTGTAAATTTTTAACTTCAGTATTTGATGAAATATCAAAACTAACTGTTTGTATAAAATAAGTGAGAATATCATGTGGAAATCTAAAATACATGATCCTTTTTTTTTTTCCTGCAGGTTCGAGTTGCTGCCTTACAGTGCTTAGTTAAGATAATGTCTTTATATTATCAATACATGGAGGCATATATGGGACCAGCCTTATTTGCTGTAAGTTTGTAATTAATTGTTATAAGTAGTAATTTTGTAATATTTCTGTAAAAATTCATCTTGAATTCACTAATTAAACCTGCCCAAGACTATAAAATGTTTTTTTAATAACTCCATTAAGTATTTATTTTTTGTTAATAATTTTAATTTTTATACATATTAAGGGCTTTTTTACATTGTTAAAATGCATATGGATAAAATTATTCTTTATAAAAAATTTTAGTAATCTTTTTTATATTAAGACTTGCTATTTCATTTTCAATAAGAAATTAATCATTTGTAAATTATTCAATGAAATTTTCAGTTGGAAATTTCTTTGTGTTCATACTGTAGCTTTGAATGTATAATTTTATTTTATGTATATAATCCAAGATTAATTTTCTCCCTCTGTAACAAGGATTTGATCATTTTCACTTGTAGATTTTGTCAATTTTGATTGGTATTTAATCAAAAATGAAATATGGCCTTTTAACTAATAATATTAAGAATTTTGTCTAGAAAGGACACTTTATTTCATTTCAGTAATTATAATTGGAAATTTTGCTGATTTAGACATTATGATTATAGATCACAATGGAAGCTATGAAAAGTGATATTGATGAGGTAGCCCTTCAGGGTATTGAGTTTTGGTCTAATGTCTGTGATGAAGAGGTGGATTTAGACATTGAAGCTACAGAGGTAAATGAATGTTCCTCTTCATATAAATGAATTTGGAGTGGTCCCTTTTATTTAGATTTCATAAACAACTTTCGTTTGTAGGCTGCTGAGCAAGGAAGACCCCCTGCAAGGACATCACGTTTTTATGCTAAAGGGGCTCTTCAGTACCTGGTGCCTATTCTGATGCAAACATTGACAAAACAGGTAACTTGAATTGTGTAATTCTAGATTTCTTCAATGTTTCACATTTTAAAATAAAAGTTAAAATATAAAACAACTTTTATTGGAGTGACATTTTAATTCTCTAATTTCTAGAGTATAAAAAGCTAACAATTTAATCAGAAACAAGGTGAATTGAAACCATGTATATGTAAATATGATTGTTATTAATAACCATTTAAATATGATAAAACAATCTTCTGTGGTTATTATTTGTAACCAATTTATATCTTGTAAATTATAATATTTATTAAATGAATATGGGTTTTGTTTATTAAAGTATTTATTAAAAAATTAAATGCTAGTTTAAAGTTATATGTACTTTATTCATTAATTTAATTCATTTAAATGATTTTTTCTGATTGAATGTGTGAACTTTGATAGAGATGCCCCAGTGTCGGGATAATGAGAAAAAAAATAGGGGATTTAAAAAGCATGTAAAAATAGGAAGGGGGAGGAGAGAAATAACTTCCATTAAAAACCAAAAATGTAGGGAAATTTTAAGTTCCTCTTTCATCTCTTCCTTTAAACATTGTCAATCTAAGTCATTTAATTTATCAGTATCTTTCCTTTTCCCATTTAATATGTACATTTTGTCTTGTTAAATTGGTCAATAAATGAATAGAAAGTGTATTCCCTCACCTTTTTCTTTCTTTAAGTAAATGTAAGATTCTACTTATATACTATCATTTCAAGTAATATTAAATTGCTGCCTCCTTTATTTGCTTTTTGCATTCATGAAAACTATTGATTATTGTTATTCCACTGTAACATGCACATGAATTCATCTGTTTCCTCTTATATTGCATATACATATATGCAATACATAAAAGGAAAATGAATATCTCCTTCTAGATTTGAATGGCAATCCTGTTCAATCTATATACTTATATTAAAAACATGTAGAATTATAAATAGTATTTAGCAGTTATATAATATTTTAAAATTCTTTTCGTATCATTCATACGATTAACTGGTATTTTCTTTTAACAGGATGAACATGATGATGAAGATGACTGGGTACCTTCCAAAGCAGCAGGAGTTTGCTTGATGCTTATGGCTGCTTGTTGTGAGGATGATATTGTTATACATGTCCTTCCTTTTGTAAAAAACAATATTAAAAATCCAGATTGGCGATACAGGGATGCTGCTGTCATGGCTTTTGGTAAGGAGAGAAAACCATTACTTATATTTCTTTAATTTTGAAACCTTTTATTTACTCTAAAAATTGTCTTTTAGCATTGTTCCATTATGGAATTTATTCATTTGATACTCTGTTAGTTTGAACCTCTCTTATAGTGAATCTAAATCTATTTATTATTTATTTTCCATCTTGATTTGCAGCTATTTGTTATACAAATAGATGTAAATATATAACCTATGCCTTATTGTTTCTTTGAGGTATGTATTAAAAACGTGATGCTAAATGTAGTTATTGAACGTAATATTTTGAATCTTTATAGGTAGTATTTTAGAAGGCCCTGATCCAGCTAGTTTGAAACCAGTAGTGGAACAAGCAATGCCAATGTTTATTGAACTAATGTCTGATGAAAGCGTTGTTGTTCGTGATACTGTTGCATGGACAATAGGAAGAGTATGTGAGCTGAACCCTGAGGCAGCTGTTAATGAAACTTATTTAAAACCACTTTTGGAGGCCTTAGTTAAAGGCTTAAGTGCAGAGCCTAGAGTAGCCTCTAATGTGTGTTGGGTATGTTTAAAGCTTATCTTTAATTGTTTTGTTATTGTGAATATAAACTGAGTAAATTGAAATATTTATGAGATGTTTTATTGCTTTTCTAGGCCTTTAGCAGCCTTGCTGAAGCCGCATTTGAAGCTGCTGAAGTATCGGAAGAGAATCAAGAACCTAATACATATTGCCTCTCTGGATATTTCGAAATTATTGTTGCAAAATTACTGGAAACAACAGAAAGGTAAATGAACTTTTATATTAGTAATGGATTATAGACTACTGAAATAAAAATTAAAACTTTTCTATTTAGGAATTTAAATGTAATAATATTATCTAAAAACATATTTCAACTCACAACTGCTTCTAAGTAATTAATCATTATTGCTTTCAGATATTAGAAAAGCAGAAAATTTCTTGATTGAAAAAATAAAATTTTCTTATTTTATTTTACAACAAACTATCAAACATTAAAAATAAATTAATATTAAAATAATGAATTATAAAAATTAATGAAAACAATGAAGATCAAAATTTAGCCAGTCAATTATATTGTTGATATTATTTTTTTTCTTCTTTGCCCCTAAATTTAGCTATCAATATGTTTTAGTTTTTATACATATTTCCCATTTTCACCATAGATTGTTCTAGTTTTAATCATGTTTTATTAGAAAATACAAGTAATCAATTTTAGGGAAGAGTAAAAGATTTATCTTGATTTAAAACTACTGTTGAAACAAAAGCATGATTACTTCAATCGCTTATTATTGAGTATATTTCAGAAATAATTGGCATAGGAGAGATTTATTTCTATTAAATAGATTTTGCAAAAATAAAATATTCAAAAGTTTTACCTTCTCTTAAGTGTTATTAACTGTGTTCTTAGTTTATAGTGTATTGGTTTTAGGGATGTTACTTAAACCTTTTAGAAACTTCAGAATTCATGAAATTCTATTTTAAAATTTAGATCGATACATTCATTGCATGGTATTTGAGAGCTTCAATTACAAAAGAAACCTGCTAGCATTTGATCTTTGGTGATAAATCTCTAGCATAAAGTTATTCAAAAATTTCTTGCTGTGAATTTAAATTATTTTTTATTTTTAAGCTTCTATTAATTAATGTATAATTTTTTATACTTAGACCTGATGGAAATCAAGCTAATTTAAGAAATGCTGCCTATGAAGCCCTTATGGAGTTGGTCAAAAACAGTCCAAAAGATTGCTATGTTTGGGTACAGAAAACCACTATGATAATCTTGGAGAGGCTTAATCATGTGCTTGCTTTGGAAGGTCATATACAGAACACATCAGATAGAGCCCAATACAATGATCTCCAGTCTCTATTATGTGCAACTTTACAGGTATACATATGGATGCTGATAATGCTTTTATCATATAATTGGAAAATTTGTGAATATGTAATATTTTGAAATATAACAATATTAGAATACTAAACATATGTATATTTAAGATGGGAAATTAAGCACTGGGAACAAAAAGACTTGGCAGGATCAGAGATAAATTTTATAAATAAAAGTTTCCATTGTAAGAAGCAGTGCATTTCTGTGAATTCTTTGATGTTAGCCTTAGATATTTCAAAAATGTTTTTTTTTTTTTTAAATCACATATTATATGTTAACAACTGTTTGTTCAAGGAGTGAAAAATACTGAAATTTTTATCTGTAAAGTCGATTCTTTTTCTTTTAAAAGGAATATTCTTTGAAAAAATTAAACCTGTTTTTAAGAAATTTTGAAAATCTGTCGTTTAAGAAATTTTCTATTCTGTTCCAATAGTAATTTTTATATTTAAAGTGTGAAATTATTATAAAGTAAATATGCTGCAATGACTGAATACATTTATGAAAAAAATATGTTTAATAAATACATCTATCTTTAAATGTTCAGAATAATATGAGTTCACATAACTTTGTATTTTGAAAGCCTAAAATAATTATTCTGTGTGAAATTGCTTAAATACTTAATATTAAATTTTTTTGTCTTTAATTTTATTATTCATTACAATTAATTTATTTTTAGTTTCATTCCTTTTTTACTTTGTGCATAAATCATTAGGTGCTTTATCTCTTATTGGTGCTTAATCCTTTAATTTACAGTTTTAACATAAAGCATAATCGCAACGAAAATTTCTTGAACGAATCAAATTTGGGAAATAAGAAGTTGAGTTTTGAGCCTCATGTAATATGTTTAAATTATCCTCTAAAATTAGACTTTAAATAATTTTTTAAAATTTTCTAGAGTGTACTTAGAAAGATGACTCCTGAAGATGCTCCTAAAATCTCAGATGCCATAATGTCAGCTTTACTTCAGATGTTCAGTTCTTCTAGCTGTAAATCTGGTGGAGTACAAGAAGATGCATTGATGGCGGTTTCTATGCTCGTGGAAGGTGATCTTTTTTCTATTTTGTTTCTATAGAAAATACTACTGAAAATCATGTACCATTAATAGTAGATTCATTTAATATTTGACTATTCTGAATTTTGCTATATACAATTGATATGAATGATCTTTCGTTTTTAGTTTTAGGGGAACAATTTTTGAAATACATGGATGCCTTTATGCCTTACCTTGCTTTGGGATTGAAAAACCATGCCGAATATCAGGTAATCAATATTTTACCAAGAAAAATACCTTTTCAAAAATAAATAATTTTATGTCATATATATAGTTAGTTACCTTAAAGATAAGATCTAAGAAGCAATGAATGACAATCATATTTTATATGCTGACTATCATTTATTATCTCTTCTGAGCATAATCATGTCTATTTGTCTTCTGCTTTTTAATTAATAGTTAGTATTGCTGAAAAGAAGAAAGATGCTCTAATATTTTTAACTTGTATGAAATATTTCAATGCAAATTTGTCTTTTTCTGTTATTGCTTTTAAAATAGTAATATGAAATTAAGCAGTGCTACTTTTTGTGTACAAGTTTTGTTTTCTATAAACAAATCTGCTTATTTATTAAGAAAATAAAACTGTTTCAACATATTTGCTAGCCAAATTGTTGCAGAATAATTTTATTATAATCAAGAGAAAAAATTTTTTAAGTATATTTATAATCAGAGTAGAGGCCAGTGATAAGAAAATGAAGAGTAGGTACGTTTATCTTAAAATAGAGATTAAGCATTATTACAGTTTCAGTTGGAGTGTCTTAATATCAGTTGCCATGCTTATCTGTATTAAGGGGACAATAAATCCTATTAGGTACTTTTGAGAATCCTTCTTTTGTTATGAAAGTATTTCAAAATATTCTTTATAACTTAATTTTAAATTTTTCCTTTTTTTTCCCTTATTATCCTGTATAAATTTTATGAATTTTACAATTCTGATTGAATGTTATTTTTTAGAAATATTTTTACTGCACAGCCATTGAATTTTCATTAGAATTTTGTTCTGAACTAAAATTGATATTTGACTCAAAATGTGAAATACAAAATGCATATCCAGTTTTCTTTTTCTTTAATCAAAGTCTTGATTTCCTATCTTATCAATTTTATTTAATTTTCTTAAAAATTAAAACATTTGGAATATATATAATTTTTTAAAGTTAATTAAAAAAAATTTTGTTGAAAACTCATTTAAATGTACTATTTTAATTAAATATAAAGCATATTTTATGAAATAAGAAAATTTCACATTTTTGCTCATTTAAAAGTCCACTGTCTCCTTAAAATGTATTGTTATACAAGATAAAGTCTGAGACCATGGATTACAAATCTTGTGTTTTATAATCCAAAATTTTTTTAAAAAGACTGGCTCAAACTATCTTATGTAAATTACCTTAACATTAATCATATGTATGTGATAACTAATATTAAGCTTCAGAAATATAAATTTAATTCTTTATAAAATGATTTGTCTAGATTCTGCAGTTTGGTTTTCTATAGCATACAGCTTTTTAATTTCATATTTATTATATAAAACTAATATAATTTTTTAAATAAAAAACTTATACTTGAAGTTAATACATTAAATTTTTATGTTAAATGTTCAGGTTTGCAGTGCTGCAGTTGGTCTGACTGGTGATATCTGCCGTGCTTTGTCTATAAAAGTTTTACCTTATTGTGATGATATTATGACATTATTAATGGAAAATTTATCTGTAAGTATTGTATATTAAGTATTTATTTTTATATACTTTCTATTTACAACATATATTGAAATATTTTGCATTCTTTACATCTTGGGGTGTCAGTATATAAAGCTGACAATTCTAAGATGCACAAAACTTTCTGTATCATAAATTTTAAATAAGTTTTATGCCAATTGGATGCTTATTAAATTTGTTTAAATAATTCAGAAAAAATTTATAAGTATTTAAATTTTCATTAATTTATTATTTATATTTTGCAGAATGCAGCAGTCCATAGATCTGTTAAACCTCAAATTTTATCAGTATTTGGAGACTTAGCACTTTCAATAGGTCCACATTTTAGGAAATATTTAGATATTGTTATACAGACTTTATTGCAAGCATCTCAGACACAAGCTGAAAAGGTATGTTCCAGTATCTGTCTTATAAAATCTTAAATGAAAACATTATTCAGAAATTTCCTGATGATTCATTCTTTCATATGTTTAAGAACAAGCTATTCTGAAAGTTATTTTAGAATTTGCTATTTTCATTTGACATTATTGTTCATATAAGTTTATTCTCTTTTAATTATAGAATGATTATGACATGATTGATTATGTCAATGAGCTTCGTGAAGGGTGCCTTGAAGCTTATACTGGAATTATTCAAGGACTTAAAGGCGACCAAAACACACCTAGTTGTGAGTAATCTGTGATAATTTATATTTATTACCTGGTATATGTAAATTTGTTTCTTCATAATTATTTATGTTTGGAATTATTGGACAAAGAAAATGGATAAATTTAAGGAATCATTCATATATTGATTTTTGTTTCAACTTCCTGCTGAGTTAGAATGAAAATTTCCTCAATACCTGGAGTATAATTTATTTATTTTTCGGCAGAAAAAGAACAATTCTTCTTCCTCCTTTAAAAAAAATAAGATTTTAATAAAATCTTAGGGGATTCAGGGTGAGTGGGTAATATGTGCTATTCTCAAGATGTGTACTTTAGGGAAGTATTGGTACTGGGCTCTGATTTGAATTACTATACAAGTTCTTGTATACAAAGATGAAAGCCATAAATCACATGGTATCAATTTGAAAGATGAGCAACATTATGCTTTTACATGGTAATCACAAACTTAAGAAAAGCGATGGTTTTTTACCATTTCAGAAATAATCGTGATCTTTAATGATAATTATTAATTTTTCATGTAGTCAGAATTTTTTTATCTGTATTATGTACACCTGTATTTAAAAAACAATGCTTCCCCTTCTGAAAGTACAGCTAAAACTGGTTTAGAATGATCATATAGCAATTGCATAGTTAACTCATCTGCTTTCAAAAAATGATGGCCCCGCCTACATTTCAAAACTTTATTTCTACATAATAATTGCTTGAACTCCAAACCTTTTTAAGCCAACTAGAAAAAATTTTAATTGAAAAAAATTATGTCATGTTTGATGCTTTTCCTCACTGTTTTCGGTTGATTCCTGTCCTCTGCTTCACAATGCATCTTCGGCTGATAACTTCGTGCAGCTCAGCTCTTTATTGCCATAACAGAAGAATTGGCCAGTATTTTCATCAAATTGCAACTTCATAGGTGATAAACTGCTATATGTGCAACCTCAATTTCAACAAATCTTAAAGCAAAAAAATTGATGCCGCAAAAGCAATAAATCCCCAGTTTTCTGTCCATGCATTGTGAGGTTTAAAAAACATAAAACCAAAACATGTTCTCACATGATGCAAAAAAAAAAAAAAAAAATGCAATTTTTAAAGAATTGAACAAATTGTGCTTTGCATGTAATTCAATAAAATTTGAGATATGTGAACTATCTTAACAATTTGACAGGTTCTCATCAGAATATTGAAAATATGCAAACTAATGGCTGTTAGACAGTTGTTGAAAAGAATAAAAAAGTATTGTGGTTAAAAATCTTAGTTTTATGTTAAGAATTGTTTTTAAAAAAATTCATATTAATAGAAATAATGTGTTGGAATAAAAGTTATATATGAAGTAAAATGCCCACTGAAAAATATAGTAAAAACTTGCGATTTTAAAATAGTTAAATAGAAGGTGAGAAAAGGAAATATTGCAGACAAACTAAATGATATACAAAAAAAAAAGTAAAAATTGGTGTTGGCTTTTTATATTGCTAAAATATAAAAAAAAAAAAAAAAAAAAACTAATTTTAAAGTAAGATATTTTTAATGTAAAGTCTAATGAAATGGTTCTAAGAATTTGGATTTATTATTATAATTTAGAATATTTTAATACTTCCTCGGTTTTCAGCATTTAATTTAAATAATTTCTTACTTTGTTCCTATCTTACATTTTACTCTTCATTTTGCAAAATGGTGGTTAAAAGATTCTTCTAATATTAACCTTTAAAAAGGGGGGGGGGAATTTGTGTCAACTAAAGTATGAATATATTTTTTAAAAATCAGCAATAGTTTTAATACTTAGTGTGAAAATACCTTTTGATTGTGATTGTGTGATGGTTTGCGACGCTTGTATTGTGAACTTGCAACCTTGAGGTCTATTATTCTCATCTTCAGTTAAGTATTTTTCCCTTATGCATTTATAAATAAGTAAGAAAGCAATCATGTATTTGAAAATTAATTGTAAATTTTTTTTTATTTAAAATTATTATTTACATTTATTTACTTGTACATTACAGATAAACTAAATGATTTAATAGTTCTCGAGTTTTCCTAATATGGTCCTTGAAAAACCTTCCTTAATATGAATATGACTCAGTCTGATTTAGTGAGAAAATCTATCTTAATTAGTATCATTATAATGAATGAAGAATTTGCATTTAAATGTTTCAATTATGATGTGCCAGTTTGTGATAGTTATAATAAAATACTTTAAAAATTACATCATTTGATTGCATATAGGTTTTTGTTTTATTGACAATCGATGTTTTTCTTATTTCTGTGAGAAGGATATGATAGATTAATATGACTTCCCATGAATATGTGTACATCATATTCCTTTCAAAAGATTAAAATCTGTGCCTATATAACAACATATTCAATATATATATTCAACAGCATTCAATATCTAGTTGCATTTATTATTTTGTTGTGCCTTTTACATCTTATTTCTGAATTTTACTATGCATTGTATAATTTCATTTTGTTCCATCAATAGTGATGCACATCTAATATTTCTTTCAGCTGAAGTAAATGTAGTCCAGCCCCATGTACCTTACATAATTCAATTTATTACACACATTGCACAAGATCCTGATCATTCTGATGGCTGTTTAGCTGCTAGTGCAGGTGTTATTGGGTAAGTATGTGGTTCTATCAAAGCATTTGCGTTTTTGCTGAATATAATTACTTTGCCTTATCATGCTTTTTTCTTTATTTAGTGATCTGTGTTCAGCCTTTGGCCAAAGTATGATCAGCCTTGTAGATAATGATATTATTAATGAACTTCTAACTAAAGGTAGACGTTCTAAAACTGTAAAAACTAAAACTTTAGCAACATGGGCTACTAAAGAAATAAGAAAATTGAAGAATGCGGCTTCATGGTAAGTTTTCTTATTTATGTTTAAGTTGTTAAAAAGTATAAAAATTTGATTTAAAATTTTAAAGTTCTTATTTTTTATTTAGTTTGATTGTATTTTCCTAACTGCATGGATTCTATATATGAAATATAATTATTTTTTTAGCTAGCTTTCATGATTTTTATAAGCAGGGGTTTTTTTTTTTTTTTTTTTTCCCCTTCCCCAAAGAGGGCTTTGATTTTGGGTTATTTATTTTAAGAGATTTTATTCTGTTCAATATTTTAATATAAATGCCTGTTTCATTTTTTGAGCAAATTTAATGGTAAGCTTTTTTATTCGAATTTTTTTAGAAAATGGGATATTTGCTAACTAACCATATATTAGTAAATAATCTGCTTGCTTTAAATTATTATTATTATTATTTTAAGATTCCATGGTTTATAGTAATGAACTATTTGCCATTGATAAATTCCTTAAAGACTGCATAATAGTTAAATTTTTTGGTAATTAAAATTGGACTGTATTTGCCATTGTCATGTAATTAAAATGCAAGTAATAAGATTTGCATTTTCTATTTCATTTTTTGTTGACTGTTAATAACATTTTCATAATTAAATGATGAAAATGAAATAAGTTTAGACACAGAATCATAATCAACTTTTTGAGATATTTAATTAAAGTTCACTTCATATCAAACAATATCAGAGGAAAGATACAATTTTGATACACAGTTCAAAATGAAAATGAGGTGGAAGTATTTCATGTAACCTTTTTATTGATCTTGGAATATTGATACTTGAATGTAAATATTAAAATCGACAGTTGCATGTTTTTGTATGAATGAATGTATTTGTGACTAAATTAATTTCCTTGATTTAAATCTTCTCTTCCTTTCTGCAGATTTTGTTCATGGATGGCAGTGCATGTGCCTCTTCTGGCTGTGCTCTGTCCCATGCAAATTTTCTGTATGCAGGAGAGCATTAACAAAAGAAGCCAAGCGCATTATAGTGTTTGACAGAGAGAGAGAACGCGTGAAAGTGTGCATGTGTGCCCCATCTTTCACACCAGTATGATTCGTCAGTCTCTTTCCGTAACTTCCAAGCCTGCCAAGCTTCTTCATCCATACATAGCCAGCAGCCATTCAAGCAGCAATACATCGAGGATCCGATGATGTCTATGTACACCAGTCTGCGACAGGGGTTCTCGTTTCAACCCACCGCAAAGTCGGTTTTGTTCAAGGATAAATTATTAAAAAAATAAAAACAAAAAAACTTTTATCCTGAAAAGTTGTACTCTTTTGGGAAGTGCCTTTTCAATCGAGGTGCATTTGACTTGTTAGTCTGTTACCTCGTTTTTTTTGTCAGTCGCCGGCCGATGTTTTTCCGAGCACGTTTTCCTCGTTGCTCATTCAGTGTGCTGATTGAATAGGAGTCTGCTCTTAAAGAACAAGGGTAACTTAAAGATAAAGTATTTTATAATAATCATTAAATTTTAATGTACACACTTTGTTAAATGAACATTTTCTCATGTATTATATTTAGGATGATTTATTTTTTGGCAGCTTTGTTTTTCTTGGAGTTACTTGTTCCTGTTTTAATCGTTTTATAAATATGTGAATATTGGGAACTGCACATAACTGCTTTTTAAAAAAGCCAGTGCATGTTTCATTTTTTTTTCTTTCAAAAATAACAAACCTATGACTAATGTAAAATATATGGTTACCCTTGTTTTTAAGCAATTGCTGGGATCATATATTTGTTGTGAATAATTTTCTGTACAAAAACTGTAATTTTTAATATTATATTTAGGAATCATTTTGTCTTGATATACACTATTTCATTGTTACATATGTTGGGACAGCCAAAATTATCATAGTCATTTGTTCCCAATATTTTATTTCTGTGATGTATTGGTAAACAATCTCATTCTGTCGACATCTGAGTTGGTGTGAATATTAATTTTCTGAAACTATGTTTTGTAAAAAAAATTTGTTTATATTTTTTTAGACTTTTTTTTCTCCCTCAAGCAAATCTAATCATTCATGTGTGAGTGGTGTGTATGTAAAATGTTTGTTTTTCTTTTCCATTTCCTTATTCCATATTCTAAATATGACCAATAAAATTAGCTCAACCAAAAAGTATTGTCATTATTTAACTATTGAATACACCATTAAGAACTACATTACAATTACTGGAATGCAAATTATAAATGATAGTATATACAATGAAACAAAATGGATGCAAAATTCCAACTTAGATATTTTTTAAAATCTTATCAACACTGGCAAAAGTGCACAATTGAAAATTTGCATGGCTGAATTTGAATTTTATAACATTACTTTATTCTGAATGTATATATATAAATTAAACAATTCTACCGAAATGATATTGATATCATCAAAAAGTAATTTTTTGAATTTTAAAGCAATGCAACAACTATTTTTGAATAATAGTTTGGAATAATATAAACATCAGTTTTCATGAGCTATCTGTAGTAATTATCTATTTGCCAATGATGAAATCTTTTTGTACTTGGTTAAGCATTGACATTTGTTTCGAACATCTTGGCTTATTACATATTTTTTCATTTACCTGAATGAATCTTAGAGCAAAACTTCAGGCCCACAGCCATGGAATTCTAATATTTTGCAACTTAATTATTTATTTGAGCAAAATGAGTGAAAATGCTGCTGGAGTGAGAGAAGTGTGAAATGTATGATGCTTATTTACATTTGACTGATATTCAGTAATAAAACTCAGTGCTGTATTCATTAGGATTTTGTGTATATATGTGGGGAGAGAGTTTTGTATAAAACATTTGTCAGTTATGTTTCAATATTAATAAATCACCAATACCAGTATTTTTATAGTAAAATTTTTTTTATGCAAGAAAATAAAAAAATTGACAATAATTTGGAATTAAGATTTTTTTTAAAATGCATATACTGCATAGTTCAAAACTTCTAAAATAAAATATATTAAATGTTTGTGCTGTTTCATATTCACATGTGGGTTATTTCAAGAATTCAAAAATAAATGAATATGAATCGTTTATTATTCTACTTTCTCATATATAAAGTATTTAAATAGGAAAAAGTATGAGTTGGTAATTTTATAAGTGAGTGCAGTTGTGCGACATCAGGAAAAGTGAGAAATCAGGGAATTTTGGAATTCCATATTTTTTCTTTAATAATCATTAAATGGCTAATATTATAATAGCAAAAAAGTTATTTTGTGTGTTATTTCATCCAAGACCTTAGTTGTTGTTTTTTACTTCAGATTAGGAAATGTAAGGTAAGTGATAAATCTCTCCTTCCTCCATTTCTGAGATATTCAAATTTAGGTACTTCAGATTACTGAAATACTTGTTTTCTTGAGTAATTGATAAAGAAAAGTGGATCCATCTAAACTAATATCTGGTAAGTAATTGCAAATTCAGTTATATTTTGAAAAATGAATATACTTTTTACAGAAACTCAAACATTTCTAATGAACAAAGCTCTAAGCTTTGGTATTCAATCAATCATACTTAGAGATGAAGAATTTTGCAGTGATATCTATGGATCTGTCAACAGTTTTGTTGAACAAGTATTTGAGGTCTTCACATTTAGATAAACATAAAATTGTTCTACTAAATAAATAATATATATTTTTCTAAACACAAACATTCATTTTATATACAATTATTTCAAGTTAAGTCGAAAACTTGCTCTTGTTTTTCCCTAGATAAAAACTAAATCGCATAAATGTGGTTCATCCATTTCCTCTTATACCGTGTATATGTATAGGGGAAATCTTAGATCTGATTAATTCTAAATTAAATACTAATGTTATGAATAACCATAGGACATTTAAAAGATTTGTTTAAAATAGCATGAGAAAATGTATATTTCAATTTGCGATTTTAAGAATGTTTAACATCTTTTATACATGCTACTATCATCTGTTGATACTCTAAAGCTATAACGGTTTTATATTTTATGTCTTCTAAATAACTTTCAAGGTAATATAAAGGTATGAGAGGAAGTAATTGGACTTATCTGTTAAATCAAAATTGATTGAAAGTGTTTCTATGTATTACTTGAAAATGAATCAAAGTGTCTATATTAAAATATTTTAAGGATATTTCCATATCTTTTAAAGGCCATGTAGTGAGAAATTGCTGCATAAATTCAGTACTTTTAAGTATTTTTGTACATGTATGTAGATGCAATTTCTAAGACAGGATTTCTACTTTATAATAATACATAATTTTCATTAAAAAATCTATGAATACACATTAAAAAATTAATTTTAAATAATTATATATTTCCACATTTCTTATTGTAAAACAAACTATTAATTCTAAAGAATAATGTTGTATAAAAATCTGTAATCTTTTCAACATATCTTAAAATTAACAAATTACCATTTTATTTAGATTTGACTTCATTTTTAAAACTGTCAATAATGATGTAAAAGCATAACATAACCAGAAATTTAATATTCCATTTTTAGATACACAGAGCAATTAAGATTCAATATGCTTAACTTTCTTCCTGCTCAACTTTTATTTAGTAATTAATTTCATTTACAATTTTATAAAGCTGTGACATAAAGAATTCGAGAATAGTTACCATCATAAGATTGGCAAAATTATCGTGAAATCGACAATAGAATAATACTATGTTTTAAATGATATTTTTCGTTCATTTTTTTAAATCGAAAAAAAAAATTAAATAATTACTTCTTACTTCTGAAATTTAGTAAAGGTCTTTTAAAGGTTTAATTATCTAAAACTGCTTTCCTTTAAACATAATGCAAAACAAATTTTTAAAAATTTCAGAAAAATGTATTTTATTATGAAATGAAAAAACTTTCAATGTGACAGATTTTATAAATAATGAAAACAAATTAATGAAATTAAAAGAAGCCAACTCTGTAGTTAGAAGCAAAATGAAGCAGTTATTCAAAATATAACATTTAAAGCTATTGTGAGATAATATATCCATATTGCTTCAAAATTTAAGAAAATTGTTAAATGAAGAATCTTATTCAGAGAACTGGTTATTATTTTTTAAAAAAATTAAGGCATTTTTATCATAACTTTAACAGTTGTAAAATAATATCAAAGATTTGAAGAAGCAAAGATGTTTTCAGTTTCATTATAATAAAATTCATTGTTACTAAATTTTTCCAAAAATAAGATGGAGGAAAATTTGTATGATTGATAAGCTATTTTTACCCTTAAATTAATATTAAAATAATTTCAGTGCTTTGATGTTATGGTGAAAATACATTAACATTCTTTTTCTATTTTTTAATTAAGCTTCGAATTGAAATTTTTAAAAATTCATTTTTAGTGAACCTTTAATACTTTAAAAATAACTTTCTAATTTTTGTGCTTCATTGATTTATGCTTCATGTCACTCATGAAAAATCTTTATAAGTAAAGAGATTTCATTAGGACAATTCATAAAGACATTTTTAAAAAAAGGATTCACTATTTAAATGATATCAAAAATTTTTGGCTTCAAGTTAAAATTTGATCATACTAGATTTTACACGATTGACGAATGCTGCTTCATATTACATTTATTAGCATATTGAAATTAAATACAATTCAGATAGTACAGTAAAATCCCTTTAATGAGGTTGTCCAAAGGATTGCTCTAAAATGGCATATTAAAGAAAATGACGATGAAATACATAATGAATTACATAGAGGCTCCACTGTAAGAAGAGATTCTCCATGTCAGATGTATCCCTTTGGCGAATGAAATTCATTCTGCTGTATTTTTATTTTCCACTGATTGTAATAATTTAAGTATTCACTTCCAAACAACGCATAATAAGGTTAAATATACGTTTATTAGACATAATTAAAGGAAATTCTTCGAATTCTATTGAAGCTCAAGCTTTCCCACTATTTCAATAATTGATGATGCATACTGTTGAATACAGAAAGAGTGGAAAAAAAGCATATAATGATATATGTTGGCATCCTAGGACACATTTCATTCTGAATACCATATCCAAATGCTTCCCTTTAGTCGATTTTCTTTGATATATTCGGCAAGCTTTGTGACTCCGTTTTGAACTATTACATTTATTAGCATGCGAGGAAATCAAACAAACAAACAAAAACTTCAGTTCTAGAGATGTGAATATATTCTCATTCAGAAATTTTTATGATGCTATACACACTGTTTTATTTGTAGAAATAAGATTATATTTTACTTATTTCTCTTAAACCCATTTGCATCATATGAAAAAAATAAAAACAACCCATATCACGGAATTTTTTCATATTTAGGTGTAAAATTGAATAAAAGTAAAAAGAAAACACATCTTTGAGCATTATTTGTTAATAATTTTGTTCAGTGTGGTAATATTTGAAATGTGGGGTGCATACAGGTAAGTATATATACGCTCCAGTGATAGTGACCAGGAAAATTGAGCGTATATACACGCTAATGATGCAAATGGGTTAATGCGAGAATGGGTAGCAGTATCAAAATATCGTAATTTCATCTCGTTTATTCATAAAACTACAGTTGCAACCTGGTAAAGCATCTGTGCCTGACTGACTCTAGTGTATTAGATGCGAGACATGCTCAGTATGTTAATTAAATAGAGATTTTACATTGTTTTTAATTTTAAGAATTTTGAGATTACAAATCTATAACCGAGTTAAAATTGACAGTCTAATTGTATTTTTAATTTCTAAGATAATAGAAATTAAAGATACAAGAGCTGAAATGTATTCCACTAACCTTTTTTAAATTATTTTGGATTTATATTTTCTACCCATTACTTGAGCAATTGTTGTTTCTGGCCCTTTCTCAACAGTAGCAATGTCCGAGCAAAAAAGGGGGGAAACAATGATATACATAATTATTAGAATGATCCTATCAGAATGGGGAGGGGGAAATGAGATCTACAATATTGGTATGCATCAGTACCTGCATTAATAAAAGGCAAAAAGTTAATAAAACTCATTTTCTTCTAGACATTTTTGGTTTCAAGAATTTCAAATCAAATTGCAAAAATATTAAAAAAGACATTTACTCTAAAAAAATATAAATAAATAAAAAAATACAAAATTTTACTGAAAAATTTTATTTAGTCATTAATGTATTAACAGCAATTTATCTTTAACTTCATTGTAGTTCATAAAAAAATATAACAAAAATGCTCCCAATAATAATAACCAATTGGAGTATTTAAGGACCTCTTCACTTGCGAAGTCACTGGTTAAACAATTCCCAAACTACTTCCTTGGCTGATGGATAATAGATGGCTTGGTAACTTGCCTGTAGTCATGGGAAGGAAGAGGCTTGTTATGGAATGCTTGGACTGCTTCTGTAGGAAAATCAGCATCTCCCTAAAATACAATGATATATTTCTTTGATCTTTTCTACAATAATAATTGAATTACGCTGATGTATTTGTATCAATCATGAGGTTTCTAGCTATTTGCACTTGATTTTAATGCAACACAGTTCCAATCTCAATTTAAATTTGGGAACTCTTTTGCAATTAACAAACTCCTTGGAAGAAGATATAATTGCTAAATTGTGCGACACTTTTGTTTTAAGGATCTAAGCATGCACTATTTGTAATTATTTAGAACCAGTTATATATTGCTAGCCTGTAATAGTTAACATTGGCATAGTTGTAAATCAATAAATATTGTGAAAATTTCTCAGGTGTAAGTGGAATACAAAATATTAATCGGGAATTATATCTCCATTACAAATGTAAATGCTTAATTAGGCAACTATACATTGTGCAGGGAATATATTTTACTCAAAACTATGTATTCATGTTTACATAGAATTTTTTTTATTTGTGAAATTAAAATTATAATATATTTTAAAGATTTTTTTTTTCTTTTCATTTTTCTCTTTTTAATGTGCATTCAAAAAACGTTCTGACATTATAGGAGAAACAGAACAGCATTCAAGAAAGTGACAGATTTAAAAGATAATCCATGATATATATTTATCAACACAGAGTAATAATTGAAAAAAGAAATAAAAATGATGTCAAGAAAAAAAAATCATTAGGGGCAATAAATCATTATATGCAAAACACAAATATATTAAGAAGTTTGAAATCAAATACTGAGCGATTATAGAATGAACATGCAGATGAAAACGATTCACACTAAATGCTTATTTTCTGTAACAAGATCTTTGTATTAGTCCTAGTATTCAAATATTCATGTTGTTGTTTCTAATGGCACTTGTTATTGGACAAGCCTGCTGACTAAAGAGCCATTGCGATTTAATCCATAATTGTGCGTCTCTTGTTTTATTTTCAGTAGCACCATCTAGGTTCAAGTGTACAATTTAGCTACTCACACGTCAACCGTTTTTACGGGATGGACTTCGTTCATACACAGATCGTAATTTAGACCTGAATCAGAGAATGATCACCTCACTTAATAATGATTCCCTCTTTGGTATTGCTCTTGACCTGAAGACTTTGTGACCCCGACATATTAATACGCTTGTGCCATTCACCACAGACAGAGATTCTTCGGCCGGTGGGGTTTGAACTCGCAACGTAAAGGGTGCGAGTCCATTGCCCTACCAAGCAGGCTATCTCAGCCCTAAATATTCATAATTTTACTAATGATTTATTTGAGTTGCATTTTTAAAATTTCATAAGGAAAACAATCTTATTTTTAATCGCCCTTAATGGACGAAATTTGCACAATTAAAATTTTTAAAATGCTTAGTAGAAATTGTACAGTAAAAAAATAACTAATGAATGTTGTGTATTATTATCATTAATAATAATATATAACATTATATAATATACACACATATAACACATATAATACACATATATAATATATAGCAAACTGATAAATCCGATTTTCATTTTGCTGATTGTTTATAGCCGAATTCTTGGATATAAATTTTTTAATTAGAATACTATGTAGAGAAAGTCAATTCGTAGTGGTTTATTTTAGGCAAAGAATAAAAGGGGAAATTATGCAAGTTCTTGGCATGAATATAAAAAGAATGGCCATTGTCTATAATGTAAAAGTTCTAATAATTTCTGAATTCATAATTACAAAGAACAACAGCAACAGAAAAGTTAGACTAGATATAATTAATTGCAACAATTGCCCTATTTCTATGCTTTTCAAGAGACCAAATAAATAAATGGGAGAAAACAAATCGCAGATATAACTGTAAAAAAGATATGGTACTGGATCAAATCAATGCATAAAAGACCTAATAAAGATTTTGAAATAAAAAACAAATCATTTTATGATTAAAATTCTTTTTTTTTTCTCACTCCTTCAGTTCATTTATTCCTTCATATTTTCATATTCATTCAACAAACTTTTAACCTAGACTGTCTAGAGATTTTCTTTCCAGCATATTAAATAAGGTTATTCAATTCTAATGATCCAATATTGATTGTTATCTATTTAACTATAGTTCGAAAGCTTTAAAATATCTCCTTTATTAGAAGATATTACAATACAAGAATTCAACTAGTAATAAGAAAAGTTCTAAAAATTGTATGTTTAATTAATCAAGTCTTCCTATAAGCTCAGCCATATTGTGACATACTCTTTAAAACATTCACACACTTTTCTCCTCTAAAAAACCAGTTGAAAATAATGCTAATAAAAACATAACAGCATGAAATTAGACGGAAAAAGAGATATTTATTGAAGTATCAAATAATTAAGACAAATAGACATTAGTACTATTTCTAATATAAAATCCTCTTCCTGGATTTGATTTTGTTTCATAAAAGCTCTTCAAGAAGGTATTAAAACTTTTGAATATTTAGAAGAAAAAAAATTATTTGCTTGAAGATATTACAGATAAATGAATCTATATATGATCTGTTTCTTTGTTTAAAATATATAGCTTCTCTTAAATAGAATTGTTAATGGCAACTTAAATTATGTTGAGGGGAAGACGAATTTAGTACAAAAGAAAAGTTTAGAAATTATAAACTGAAAACATAAGAACTACAATACTTATCCATATAATTAATTGATCTATAAAAGAAAAACAGCATTTTTGACATCAGAAATAATCATGTACTAAGGCTGTTGGTATAACAGCCTTAGTAACAGAAGAAAAAAATATCAAAGCATGATATGCTACTTTTTTGAGTAAAATAAATTTTAAGTAGCAATAAATATAGAAGTTTTCAATGTTAAAATTGTAAATGAAACGGAAAAATTAAATTATCCTTCATTCATTAGGAAAAATATTTATACTTCAAATAATTTTTGAAGTACACTACTATACTAGATACAATGAAGCTGGTTCTACTAAGATACCCCAGTGAATAAAGAAATTATTAGGTATATTGTGAATATTAGACTAAAAAATATTATAAGGCCTTGATGAAGATTCTTTTAGAAGAATAGTATTCTCTGAGGAAAAGCATCAATTCAAGCAATTATCATTTTCCCAATTTTAATTATACAGTAAAGAAATAAAAAAAATCTTTTAATCCATTTTGTATTCATCAATATAGACTAGTTAAACACAATTTTTTTTTCTACAAAACATTCAGCAATTATCTGTTGTACAATAGATTATTTGTGTGTGTATGATCTTGCTATAATAAGTAAAGTCAGTAACATCTTTAAAAAAAAGAGAGAAAGATTATATTCTGTTTTTTTAACTATATGAAATTGCTATCAATGTAAATCAGAATCAGTTAATGAAATTTACTTACCCGTGCTGGAACACCTGAAATAATCAGTTGCTGCTTGGGAGGGCTGAAGATAGAAAAAAAAAAGTACAAGTTAGTATTCTGTAATAAGTAATTGGTTACAAATTAAATTACATATATTTTTTACAACCATGCAAATAATACTTTCAGATTTGACTGATAAAATATCAAAAAAGAAAATTTAAGTATACAAAATCTTGCAAGTGTGAGATATGTTAAAATCCAGATTGGGCAACTTAACATATTCACATACAATAAAATTATAGCAGTCAAATACAAATACCTGTCAATAAACAGTAACTGTATTAACTACTGTTTTTGCTTCCTACCAGTGCACAAATATTATATTCAATTTGTTTATTTTCATATTTATTTAACATACTTCAATATTTTCTTTTTTTATAATATTGATCATGTTAAATCACACTTCCCATTTAGAGAGATCTAATATCGCAGCCATAAACTTGAAGTTGGTGAAAAATGATAAGTGCATATATATTCCAGCTCCAATCCATCTAATAGGAAAGTACTGAAGTTTTTAAAATCATTTCTTAATAAAATATTAAGATTTTATTTAATGCTTTACACATTTTAACTTTAATTTCATTTTCACATTTAATAAATTTTAAAAAAATACATAAATATTTTGAACTTTCCCTTCAATTTTAACAAATGGTGAGTTCATAGGCTTTGAAGATCAGCACTTGCATAAACTTTAAACCTAACTAATATTAAAGAAAGCAAGCAGACCACTTAAATCGTCACTTATTTATAATTTCAGAAAACATTCAATCAAGGTGAAACAAAACCAATAATAGGACAAAAGGGCTGCCAAAGAAGAAATCCATTCACGAAAAGAAACAAAAATGCATGCATGTACAAAATACAACCTAGAAACTATAAGTTAATTATAGACTGAATAAAAATTATTCAAAATATTATTTAAGAGCCAATGTCATAAAAATATGTTACATAGTTTTTCATATAAAAATGTTGCAATAAAATTAGAGAAAATATTTAAGATTTAACCATCAAAAGCTCAGTAACCAGGTGAAATATATTAGACAGTTAAATTATGTCTGTAATGGAAAAAAGATAATAGTAATCATGCAAAATGCATTTAATAAAATATGACAATATGCAAATAAATTATGGTTAAACAAACCAATATTTAGGATGGAATCTATATCACACTCAAAAGTTCCACAATATAATTTCTGATTAATAATTCAACTGATTTTTGTTTTCCAGTTTTGGAGAATGAAATTTTCAAACATACAATCTTTATTCAAAATAAGAAAGATAATTTGTAAGAATTGCACACAAATTTTTTTTAATAAAATTTATTATTTTATTAGAAATTAAGAAAAAAATTCAAAACCATTCAAATTATCATGCAGGTGCCTAGATTTGAGAACATATTTGACATCTTACCTTTGAGAGCTTGAAAGGTGAACCAAGAAATGGATCAAGCTGCCTTTTTGAAACTTATTCATAATATGCTGTAAAGCTATAAAACTGATAATATTCCAGAGCTAAAGATTGAAAGAAGATTACGAAACAATGTCATTGCAATAAACAAAACTTCTATCAACAGAGAATAATTTTAGAGCTGTCTTTGTGAAGTATAAAGTAAAGTAGCTGTGATCTAGATGTTCAAAATAATTCTCAAAATCAGTATCCATCCATAATATGATTCAAAAGGCCCAGGATTGCTCACCCTCAAAAATCCAGTTCAATCAGTAGGATCAATGGTTGAGAAAATTTCCAATAATTAAATCTCACATTATGAACAATCCTTGCCTCAAATAAATTAGGAGTCATTTTTAAATTTGCAAAACTATTGCATTAAGTAAAAAATACAGGCATATCTTTGCAGCTTCATACAGATCCTTTACAGTAAATACATTTTGAAGTTAAAAACTAGTTCTTAAAAAAGAAGTTGCTTTCAAATAGACCAGGAAGTTAAAAATAGCCGAAGGAAGACAGGTTATCTCACTTCTTAGAATAAATTTTCATGAAAGAAGGCAAAATATCTCGTTTAATTATGCTCAGTACACATTCAAAAAGAAGATCAAACTTTTTCATTTATTTCTTTAGAAAATATTAGTGCTAATTGGTAGAAAAACAGCTTTAACAATTTTCAAAAAGGAACAAAGAGTAGAAGACTGAAGAAAGGAACTATAAAACTATACCAATAAAATACCAGAAAATAACAAAAATCATCACACCTAGACAAAAGCATCCTAAAGAATATAATATAGATAGATAACTACTAATATACAAAAGGGCATGTGTTATTCAATATATTTTTACCCATTAAGTAATAAAATTAGAATGTCAAAATATCAATTATAAATAACATTTTATAAAAAATAATGTATTTCTTTAAATATGACATACATATACTTGATTAGAAATGTATTACATCTTTTTATCAAAGACTGTCAACAACACTTCACATTGCTTTATCTTTCTCTGTTATCCATCTTATTATATAATCTGTCTTTTCAAGGTTAAAGCTGAATGCATTTTCTTTTCTTATATTTATTTTGTATACTAGCTAAATAGAATTAGAAAGACTTTTTTTTTTTTAATTCTTTACAAGTTTTTAGAATTTAATACAGAGATAGTGATATAAAATTAAACACATATATATATAATTTAACAAGTACATAAATATTTTTTTTCTAAAAAAATAAAAGTAAATAACTGAAGTAAATGTGTAAAATCTTTCTTTTTAAATTTATTTAATAAACTGAAATCAAAATGAAAATTTTTGTTTTTGAAATTAAAAGAGAAAAAGTTTGATTTGTGTAGGTGGAAAAACTAGATTAAAGTCAATGAATTTAAATCTTTTTGTATATATTAAATATGTTAAAAAATTATATGTTGTAATATTGGTTATGCTTCTGAAACATTTAAACATTATTATGCCTTAAACATTTAATTTTCAATAACATATTGATGGGGGGAAAAAGCTACTTTCTTCATATGATCAGTTGAATTTCTATATTCCAACTCGTTGGAAAGTTAATTATACTTGCACAGCATTAAAAATACTTATATATTTCAACTGATGCAAACAGAGGCAAAATTAAATGGAAATAAAATTGATGGGTAAAATCCTATTTTAGCCCACCTCTGGTGCCTTTTTCAAAATCTCGCCAAATCGAAAGTATTTGATTAGTGGGTGGGTATTAGACTTCGCAGCGATCGGACGTACAAAATAAGCGATTCGTATGGTTGCCGCATTTCTCTTCAGATGTTGTCTGGGTTGCCATTTTGGAATCATTATCACTGATTATTTGGCAAGATTTTGAAAAAGTCGCCAAAGGTGGGTTAAAATAAGATCGACCCAATTGATAAAATCAATCTAGTGGTGGCTATGTCAAAGTTTTATTTTACGTTATAGTTTGAAAATGCTGATGAGGGTGGGGACAAGAAATCATATGAAATATTTAGACACTAAGAGCTTTTGAATGAAAATTGGAGCAACTGAATCAGTATTTGGGACAGTCACAGGTTCCCCCCTGCCCCCAAATTGTGAATATATAACCATATTGTGGATTGTTCTCAAAAATTGGAGAGTGATGATTATTGTCATATTTAAGGATAATGAAATTTCCAATAAAATAAAAATTGGCAAGATCGGCATACAAATTCATTACTTCTCATATAATATACAACTTCAAAAATTAGTACAGCTTTATTTATCTATTATCTTTTTAAGGTTCTTGGGTTCAAATATTGATTATTTTCAAAACTGCAACTCCAGTTTAGAAAATTGTATATTTAATTGATAACATTTTGTCAAGAAATTTGTTCATAAATACAAGATATTGAATTAAGAAATTATTCAAAATTTGCAAAACTTTAATAAAATTACTCATAGTTTGGAATGTCATCCATTATCAGCTTACAATAGCATTTTCTTATGTTTTTAATTTATATATATAAGTTCAAACTCAATAAAAAAACACGAAACAGAATAAAGTACATTTCAAAATTAAACAAATATTTGCTTAAGTTAATTTTTGGAAACAAGATAATCCTTTTAGGAATACAAACAATAGGATACTCAATTTCAATTATTTGGGAACATATATTTATTCCCAAAGGCAAGGATGCATTAATTTTAGAATTTTTGCCGACATCAAATTGACTACCTAACTGAAATTAAAATCGGGATTAAAAAAAATTTTTAGAATTCTAATATACATTCTGTGATATTTGATTTTTACTTTGTATCAATTAAACTTTTGATTTTGTTTGAATTAAAATATGGCTATATTTTAAAGTAATATAATAAATTATTTAGAGTAAAATGATCTATGAATATTTTTCTATGAAATTAAGAAAGGAAAAATTACCTAGGTGTTACTTCCACTTCCTCTTCTTCTTCGCCTTCTGGCTTTTTCACCTCTGGAGGCTTATCATGAGATGGAACTTTGTGCTGAGTAATTCTCATTCCCCCAGCTTTCACTAGAAATTTAACATTGTGTTAATCACTTAATAACATTAAAATATATGAAGGATTAATTATAAAAAAAATTATTTATTTGCATCATATTTTTTCTTTTTTTAATGAGTGCTTTATCTATATAAGGGAAGAAAGATTCTAACCTTTTGACAACTGAAAGAAGCAAGACTGTGGACATTAGTCAAAGATATATCAATACTCTTTATTCACTTATGTTCTAATGAATGGCAAAGAGATTTTGGAAGAACTTCTATTCAATACAAAAACCAAAATAATATGCATTCATTCTGAAATACACCATGCTGAGATTTCTTGAACATCATCAAGTTACTAGAAGAATTTATGACCCAGAAATGACAAACCATGTCATATATGCAAGAACTAAAATTGCATTTTACTATGAAAGCCATTTTTATAAAATATTTTAGAAATGTTTCTAATAAATGGCTCTGTAGGATTTAATCTTTTTAAGCTGTTTCATGCTCAATAAATATACTTGATATTAAAAAATGTTAATATAAAAAACAATAACTTTAATTGTTAGCATACTTAACTATTTAGAAAATGTACTAAAATGCAATCAAGCATGTCTACCTTCTTGTGTAGAACTTTCTTTTAAAAAATGCATATAACATAAAGTATATACCATTTACACTTCATTTGATTATTAGTTTATAAACATTATAGCTATGAATTTATTATAAATCTAAAATATTTTTATTTTACAAATAATAAGACTGAAAAAAATTATTGAAAACATAGGAATTTATCTCCATTTCTGTGGCATAAAAGTCGTACTTCTTTAAACACAGACAAATAATACTAAAGATATATAATGATTATTACTAAATAAGATAATTGTAGTTTCTCTTTCTAATAAAGAAATTAGAAATAGATTCCAACTTTTTGTTTAGACATAAATGCAGCAGTCCCATTTTACTCAAGTTTCTCTTGTGCTTCTTTTTAGTGGTTAAATTTTAAGTTTGTAATAATTGTCACCCAATAAACAATGCACAATTTAAAGATCTAGGGCCATTTTAAATTTAAACATCCTTTTATAATCATAATTAAAAATGTGAACATATATAATGCAATGCAATGAAAAACTGATATAATAAATTAAAGAAAAAGAGTGAGAATAGGTAACCTGTATTCTGATAAAAGTTTTATAATATAGGAAATTAGAGCTTTTTAGCATTAGATTTTGCAAGTAACTATATATTTTTATCAAAAATTTCACATTTTAATAATTACATTACTAAAGGAAGTCTTTTTTTTATTCTATACTACATAAATATTTAACACAAAAATAAAAGTCATATTTTTTACATTTAAATTAATTGAGTAGAATAAATATAGAATCCTTTAAAATTGTTTAAATGATTTAAAGCACATACTCAAATTAGTAAAAAGCAAGAGTTATTAAATCAAATTTTATGTATTCAGATTAATATAAATTAAGCTTAATATGCATTTCAATTTTAGCATTTTATTTGAGACTTTCATATTAAAATAAACATATGTATACTAGTGAAAATAAAAACTCTTAATACCTGGAATATACTTTAAAAAAAATTCATAAATATATGCAATATAACAAAGTCAAATGAGGTCCAACTGGATCAACTCAATGTAACACTATAATCTTAACAGTCTCATATTATCAAAAATTTGATAGAGGTATACTTTATATATTTATACACACACACATATATAAACGGAATAAATCAGGTTTCATTAGGAATATCAAATTAACTGAAATTACAGTTGTGTATATGCCCAAAAACTTATGAAAAATCCTCACGAAATTTTTAAATTAATCAAGAAACATTTATAATAGAGTCAGAATGTTGATAAGTATTATTTTAAAGAAATTTCTATGCTCTTTCTTTTAATATCCAATATGCTATAAATTAATGCACAAAAAATTGACAAATTTCAATATTTCTTTTTAATGGGAAAATTAAACACTAGTTATAGCAGGGCCTAATATCATAAAGCATAAATTATGAAAGAGTTTTAAAAATTATATTCAGAGTTGTGTCAGCACAATCAATAGCCAGCTAAAATGAGAATGAGAAGATTATTAGAAATTTGGTTTCATGATTAACTTGGAGAAATAAAAGAAAATTTGCATTAGCATCTTTTCAAGATGTAAAATGATGTAAACTTGACTGTTGGATTTAAGAAGTATATAAGATAAACATTTTTTGAAGCCATTAAATGCGCTATAAAAATGAAATGAATTCTAAAAGCATATATTTCCCTCTCCAAAGAAATATATATATTTTTTTTTTTGTGTGTGGAAAAGTTTGTTTTCTAATTTTGATTTTTTTTTGCATACTAATTTTTATTGTTAGAAGTTGACCGAAACTCAGGATAAGTTGCAACATATTACAACTAGGAAAATTCTTTAACTCGTGATGTCTTGTGAAGTTAAAAAAGTTGCTATGCAAATCTTAGAGGGATTAGGGGGGAATGCCCTGCATTTTTATTGTATATGTATGCAATTTGGGACGAAATTTCAAAGAGTACTCGTGCTAGTTATAATGGAATAATATTCCATATTTTAATGAGTGGAAGAAACAAGATTCTAAAATAAATGTGAATTTAAATATGATGCAGTTTTTTAAAAAATAAAATGTTTTGACATGCATTAAAAAAATTTTTTTATTGTATTCTTCACAAATATAAAATCTTCAGTTAAAAAGATTTTTTTCTCCCTAGTTTTGACAGCTCTACTAGTAATCAAATAATTTGTATTCATTAAAAACTATCAAAAATAAACATTTTGGCTTCTTTAATTATGGCTCTTTTGACATTTTTTTTATTGTTCAACAAAAATGAAAAAAATTCCATATAAGAAAGGCACCATTGTCTGAATTTTTTAAAGAAATGGCTGAAAAATATTGACAATACAAGAGAGGCTAAGTTGTTATTGTATACAGTCAAAAGCTTTTAGATTACTGTCACAACACCAATATTTCTATGCATTAGAAAGAATAGACTTTCATGAATATTCAAATCAAGTAACATCCAGGATGTTGGAACATATAGCATGCCCATCTTTAACTACTGCATATACTGCTCTAAAAAAATCTACTTTCCATTCAGTAGATTTATATTTATACTGATATGTTTAATGGATGTGTTATCCACAATTATGTTGATTTAAAATTTTATAGTCATTTTGAAATGAAAGTTTGGTTAAAGTGAAGATTAGTGGCCCCTTGAGTTTCTCACCAATATGGCAAGAATTATTTTATGAAAAATGTTAAATTAAAAATAATAAAATATTGATTAAGGATTTTAGATTCGTTCTTTATCATAATTGAAAGTTTATTTTCTTTTTTTGCAACTAATAAGACACTATTATGCTATTTTTAATGTGAGTATGCAAAGAAAATGATTCTGGAACATATGGTGGAGAACATACCTTCATTCCTTCCTTCTATTTACTCTCAATTGTCAGTATGTGCTTTAAAAAATAGTCTGAATTCATACTTTACAATTACAAAATCATCTGTATTCTAACTTTAAAAGTCAGCTGCAATAGAATTCTCCACAGTTCTCACAATTCTTTTGACGCTCTGATATTCATTTCCTTATTAATTTGTCACGTAGGCAATTGTGCAAGAATGGATGTTGGGTAAATGTATTTGAATCTATAAAATGGATGAAGGATGAATGGAATATATATGTTAATGATGTAAGGAAAGGGTATTTCCTTGCACGTACTGCTCCTGTTATCCACACAGTACTTATGTTCAATGTGCTGGTGAAGCTACTAGTTTCCCACTTCCACCCAAGCCATGCGATGTTTTTGATGTTAAAAAATTCTCCCCAGTGCCTTCTTCAGATGCCGAAAAGTATCGCATGCTCCAAACGTTGCTCTTTACACAAAATTTGCTTTGACTGGCATAGACAGTGTGAAAACTTCTTCAAAATTGCAAGATATGCAGCAAAAGTAATACCAAAGGTTAAAAAAAAAACAATAAAAATCTCAGTCACATATTAAAATAAATATTATAATTACCAGCTAAGACCATAATTTTAAAGCATAAAGTGTTAACCATAACTGTTTCATAGAAGTGTTCATTTTGTCCACCATATTTACTGGCAGCTTGGCATCCTTAGTGCAGCAAAGAGCATATTAAACTTTACTTTTACCAAAAGTTCTTCGAGATGTTTCAAAAATTTTTAATTCACATTTGGTCCATCGATACTAATTTGTAAAAATAGCTATGTCTTAACTTGATATAATCGCTTTAAAATTCTCAAACAGTTCTTGAGTTTGGGTATGGCCTTGAAAGTATTGGATTCCAATATTTTGTGGAAACTATGGATTGATTCACACCAATATCTTGCAATAAGATCCACTGACATTTTTGCAAAATGCAATTTAAAGCTTCATCAAAGCATATTGCAATTTTTTTTTATTGTTTAACACTTTATATGATTTAACCCTTTTTCACAAATATGATTCTTACCAAATTTATCAATATTTGTATGTAAGTAATTGTCTAGTTTTATGTAAGTTCTGAATTTTTTTTTCCCCAAACAGGCAGAAAGATATTTCATTTCCTTGTCTCGCAGATAATGGTGCGTTTTGATTTATTACTTGATTATTAATTAATCAAAAGAAGTTTATCTAATAATCTGAATAAGTTTTCTTACGCCAATCACAATCCTAAAAATATTTTAATATACCATGATTAGCAAAAAAAAAAAAAAAGATTAAATATTTCTTAATATTTTGTTGAAAAAAAATGAAGACTAACCTTAACAAATAATGTATGATATTTTTATACAATCTGAAGTACATTTTTTGGCTATTTCATTATCAGTGAACACATGGAAATATTTCTAATATACTAATGAATGAATGAAATAACAAATAAGGTGCAACAAATTTTACGTCCATAAAAAATAATAAGAGTTTTTGAACTAAAAAATTAGAAAATTCTGTTTTTGGTAGACAAATTTGATGGTTTCAGGTTTTGCATAACATTTATATTCTTTTTCTATAGCAAGTACAATATCCATTCTAATATTTTTGAATCAACACACAATTTTATATGTATTCCACTTTTGGTAGGACTAATTAGTGTCTGTTTTCCCATATTACTAAGAGTTAAAACTTCTTACAAAATGAACAGTGCATAGCAAATAGATTTTGAAGAATTTCTCTAATTCAATCAAGTTAACTCAGGTTTGACAATTTTTTCTATTCAATTCGTTAAAAACAGGTTTTGAGCAGTTCATTGGTTAAAAATTCTGTAACCCACTTTAAATAAGTTTATTATTTCTCAAATAATAATAATAAAACAATTCAATAAATTCACAAGAAAATGATTAAACACCACTTTGATGCTTCCTCCGATTAAATATTGTTATTCTCTAGAAAAATTACAACACTCTTATACATCATCATCAACTGCAATCTGGGAGTGAAACTTATGGAAAGAGAAAAGCTACAAAATCTAAATTAGATTGACCTATACCGAAAAAAAATAATAGTAAAAGGGTGAGTTCCACAATAGCCAACTATACTTTATTTGATGCTATGGATACAATCTTTTATGTCTACAAAGTTCAAAGATCGGCCCTTTTTAGATGCGAGAAAGAAAGAATTAAGACTTAAAATGTCCTCAATGTCACCTCAATTAAAAGGTATAACAAATAATAACTTAATTCTTCTAAGAATAGAATGGGTACCTAAATTACCAGCATTTATGTTGATTTATGATTTTGTTATCTAAACTGCACATCTATAAGCAGCTATTACATTTTCTTTATTATTGTCCTTTATTCATTTTTTTTTAAATTGCATATAGCCTTCAACTATAATTTTTAAAAAACTTTTTTATCCATTTTATAAAAAAGTGAATGAATTTTTTTTTAAGGAAGGGTCAGGGGTCGCGTTTTTTTATTACTGTTCCCTTCGGTTGACCACGTGCATATATACACGCCGTAAACGTGCGATTTGCCTGGCGAGGAATGACTAGGTAAATTATTTCGTTCATTTCTTGACCATTTTTATGTATTCTTTTTGTGCTTTAAATATATGCAATATTGGTAAAAGTAAAGTTTATGGTACGGACCCTCGCCAAACTCGCCTCCTTCATATTTTGATTATGAAAAAAAAAAATGAAAAATACATGTTAGAATTTAAATTATTTTTTAAAAAAGAAAACTGTTAAAAAATCTTCTGAAAAATAGGAATGTTACTTAAAAAAAACGATGTATCAGGAGATAATTTTACAGTTTAAAGTTCAGTTGGCATGCTTTAGTCTTCCGAAGACTACTGAACATATACCACGTTAAAATTCAGATTGTTATACAATACCTGCAGGAGGATGACCTGCCTTTAATTCACTGCTTGAATCAGGAGAAGACATTTTTCAAATAAAATGTTATGTTTAAACGCAAAACTTAGCTTTCGAATACCATGCCACGTATAAACGAAACGCACATCTGTCACCTTTGCACAATACACACAAATTTTAATAGCGGTTGCAGTTTATGCGGAGATTTAAATATTGGAATGTTTTTATTTTTGTTTACGTAATAAGTAAAGGTATTTTTAGCAAATGAAATCGGCTTTACCTCTGTAACGCTAAACCCTCAAGAAAGAATCTGGTGACTAGAGTATAATTGGAAAAACAGCACGTGACTTTTGCTTGAAAAACTAATAATTATATTTTTCTCTTCTACGTGAGCTAAAATATAATTAATTTAAGATCATGAATCTTGATTTGAATTGAAATCCTTGCTATAATAACTATTAATATATTCATTGAGGGAAAAATAGATAATCAAATTAATGTTGCAAAATAAACGAAAAAAAAAACTTATTAAAAAAGCAGACAAAAATAATTTTGTAAGCTATGGGATCATCAAATAAGCAAATTAAATGGATTAAAGAGCCCAAGTTTTAGACATATTTTATGGTTTGTATTAGAAAGTGTCAATTTGTGTTTTTGTTTAATTCAGATGGGTCATATATTATTATTGCTCGTTGAAAATTATTTCCGCACATGATGCTTTGCATTCAATAAGTACTATTAATGCATAGGCTTAAAGTTTTTTTTTCTTTTCTTTTTCTTTTTTTTTTTTTGAAAAATTAAATTTTTAGTCTTAAAGTTTTAACAATATTCTGCTGTGTACTCTTTTATTTTTATTTTCTTTCGGAAAGGAGAAATTGGAAAGAAAATGTACTTTTTACATCGCAACAGACAAAGTGCTATTTTGCAAGCATTGTTTTGCACTAAATTTTATAAAATAAGACTTTATATATTACAAAGATTTTACAATTTATGAAGAGGTATTTTTTGGAAGAAAAATTACACAAGTATTCATTTTCTTGAACATTGTATGTTATATTTTTTGGAAGTTCTATTAAAATTCGGATAGGTTCGCTGTAATGGGTGTATAGTGAAGCAGTCACTTGCCTCAATAACAAATGAAGATGCTTATTAATACGAAAGTAGAATATATGAAAGACTAAACACAGCTGAGATGTAGACAACCAATACATGCAGCACACTTCAAACAAGCACCAACCTACACATACCAAGCAGTGGTATATAACAATCACAGCAAACAAAGCGGCCAGAATAGAAGTTAGCAGAAGGATAGAATCTACGTAGCTATTCACTAAGCTAACTCCAAACGTCCAGTATTCTCCACTCTCGCCTCTTTAGTTGTACTCAACTGCCGACTCACTACCATACGATTGGTTATTCCTCACAAAATTCAATGCTACTTTAATACTTGTCTCAAAAACTCGTTGAATCGTAAAAATTCTCAATCCATTAATTGCTTGCGCTTCGCTTAAATGATCCAATTAATTCATCGTTGACTCATTATACAGTTGACTTCGGCTTAGACTGCCTGCATTTATTAGTTTCAGAAGCAGACCACAGAAGCACTAGCAGTCAAGCCTAATTTGCATCCTACAGATCCTATTGCCAAAATTCTTGAAGACTCCATCATTTCGTCGCTAAATTCGTTGGCAAGCTGGTATCCATGTCAGTTGGTCACTGATCCGACATCCGACCAACATCCAATAAGGCTACCCATAAAACCACCTTTCCTCTGGTAGATTTAACTATGGTGGGAAGCCACATTACAAATTTGTAACAATTTCATCTCCGTAGAATAAACATTACAGCATAGAAAAAATTGTATTTAATCGTAAAAATTAATAAACAACTATAGTAAGTCTATTTTATTTGATGCATTGATTTTTTCATTGCCCATGATTATTTCTCTTACAGTTTCCTTCTACTTGTTCAGTATATATGCACACCGTAACACAGAGTAACATATCTAGCCTAGACTTAAGTTTAAAGCTAATTTTTCGTGCGAGTATTGCTAATTCATAATACATCCGAACTATGGTCAATTTTTTATGATTCAATTGCCGGGTTTCTGTTTTTAAAATATTAATGGAAGAATTTTATTTAAAAATGCATTGTTTTGTAAAATGTGTTTTGTAGACTTATTTCAGGTGAATTATATGGAATTTTTCATACATTTGTTAGAGAACCTTATATTTTAAAAGTTTTTTTACAATTAAATATTTAGTTTAATTGAATGTTTTAAATTAGCAGCGTTTTTTAAAAAAATCTTTTAAAATTGAAAGCTATGATTATCTTATAATTTCCAAAAACGTTTTTAATGTCTTAAGTTTTATAAATTTTAAGTACCTGATACGTCTTTTAATCTATTTATTCTTATAATTTTTATTCTTCCATTTTTGATGCTGATTTTATGAATTGTAACTATACTATAGAAATAGTTGGAATTTTTTTTTCTATAGTATGATTTTTTTTCTTTCAGCAGTAATTTCTAAACTTTATTCAAAGGGGATCACTTATTTTTATAGTAATAAACAGTTTATCCTTACAACTAATAAAATGGAGGGCATGGTCGCTTTTATACTTTTGTCTATTTGTGCTGTAATGATTTTGTGACAATATGTAGAATAATTATATCAATATACTTTGAAAAATGGGATTTTTTAAAAATATTTAATTCATTGGAAATTAAGCAGCAATTTTACACCTTTCATTGATATTATCGGGAAGTATTAACACACAAAGATGCTATTAGCGCCATTTTAATCCCTTGCACTCGAAATAGTAATCTGATGCATAATTTTTTACTTAATACAAAGATTTGTTTACTGCTCTGAAAAATAAATATATACAATTGTTTTAAGTTGAATTTTCCCATTATTTTTGCATTTTCTTATTAATATGCAGATATTTTTAACAATCAAAATTAAAAATAGTTATAATACCAAAATAATACACCATCTTGAATGTTGAATGAGAGTCATCACCATAAAAGAGGTAAATGGAAAAAAAAAAACGTCACATTTTTAATTTAGTAATCATAATTTTTTTTCTTAATTTTGACAAATGAAGGGTTTGCTGCAAAAAGGATGTAGCTTCAATTTGGAGAAATTTAGAGTTACATGTGCTTAAAAAACATCCTTGTTCATTTGGTGCTGAAAAGATGTAGCTCCAAGCATTATTCTCACATTTCTCAAGGGATGATGCTGTCTATCTTATCGGAATTCAGAATTTTTGGACATTTTTTATGCCTTTCTGCAAATTTGAACAATTGGAGCAATCTCCTTTTTTCAGTACACCCTTCAATTATTATTTTTTTTTTGCATATAAATTGTACATATACACTGATGGAAAAAAAATCCCAACACTAGGAAGGAGCTGTGTTAGATAAACGAAATTTGGCAGGCGTGTTTAGACATCTGAAAGATGACGTCGATTCAAATTTTGAGCTATGCGCGTAAGTGTGGCGCTAGTAGCGACACTATGAAAATGCAAATGAGGTTCGCTTAAAATTAGCGCTGTAAGGTTCGTGATCGTTATTGACAGTTGAGATTTGACGTAGTGGGTTAATGTTAGTCAAGGACGCCTCTGAGAAGACGAAGAAGCCATTATCAGCAGCTCACTGAGTTTGAACGATGTCGTGTTGTAGGGCTACGAGAATGTGGGATTTCTTTCCGCGATATTGCTGAAAGACTTGGCAGGAATGTATCCACTGTGCATGAGTATTGGCGGCAGTGGTCAAGGGAAGGTACTGCCTCAAGAAGACCATGTTCCGGGCGGCCACGTGGTACTACTGAAAGGGAAGACCGTCGTATTCGGCGTATGGCTGTGGCTAATCGTACTGCGGCTACAGCTGAAATTCAAGCTGCAGTTGGCACCACAGTGACACAACGAACTGTTACAAATCGGTTACTTCAAGGACAGCTCCGAGCCAGACGCCTTGTACAGTGCATTCCACTGACTCCAAACCACTACCGTTTGTGACGTGAGTGGTGTCAAGCTAGAGCTCATTGGAGGACGGAGAGGAGATCTGTTGTGTTTTCTGATGAAAATCAGTTCTGCCTTGGTCGCAGTGACAGCCGTTTGTTGGTTAGAAGGAGGCCAGGTGAACGCCTGCTAGTGACCTGTCTGCGGCCTAGACACACAGGGCCTACTCCTGGAGTTATGGTTTGGGGAGCAATTTCGGATGACAGCAGGAGCACTCTCGTGGTTATCCCACGCACCCTGATTGCAAATTTGTGCGTCAGTCTAGTGATACAACCTGTTGTGCTGCCATTCATGAACAGCATTCAAAGGGGTGTTTTCCAACAGGATAACGCTCGCCCTCATACCGCTGTTGTAACCCAACATGCTATACAGAGTGTCGACATGTTGCCTTGGCCTCCTAGATCACCAGATCTTTCTCCAATCGAGCACGTACGGGACATCATTGGACGACAACTCCAGCTTCATCCACAACCAGCATTAACCGTCCCTGCATTGACCGCCCAAGTGCAACAGGCATGGAACTCCATCCCACAAACTGATATCCGACACCTGTACGACATAATGCATGCACGTTTGCATGCTTGCATTCAAAATTCTGGCGGTTACACCGGTTACTAATGTACCAATATTTCACATTTGAAATGGCTCTTCTCGCCAATGGCTAGACCTGTGATCTTGAAACTTTAATTAATCAAATAGGTTACCTAGACAAATGTATTCCTAAAATTTCATTACTGTACAATAATTTTTTCTTGGTGTTGGGATTTTTTTTTCCCATCAGTGTATTTTTCTTATTGAAATAATTTTGAAACACTTTTCATTTTCCCCACAAAATTAAGCAGTTTTTTTTTCATTGTAAAAACTTAAAATATCTGGATTATGCTTATGCTTATTTTGTTATATTCTTCAGTTGAACTCAATTTATTTTATTTAATCTAATTTTTTGTGTCATCTGTTAGAACGTACACTGCCATGATTTATAACTTTAATTCACAGATTCTATCTAATTAGATGACTGCTTTCCACTATCTGCTAACTACAGAAGATAAATCGCCATCTAAATAGTATAATAGTTAATCATTGACAAGTATAATTATTCAGCTACCTAATTGTTTCATTATGTTCACTTAATTATTACATTATTAATAGACAACAAGAGTGTGATTGTGATTAAAATTGGGCTCAAACATTAATACCTTAGTCATGAATTTTAGTAAATAGTCATGATTCTCGGGAACTATCATAACTATTCATAGATATGATTCTTAGTAAATAGTCATGAGTCTAAGCATATAAACAGAATGAGTAAACAATTATTAGTTTTCATAAATAAATAAATGACATTTTAAAAATGTTGTACTAACGTAATAAAATAATAAGTTACTAAATAATCTAGGTTAACTTGAAAATGAATTGAAATTATGAAACTAAATTGACAACTTTATTCAAAGAGATGCCTGATAATTTTGATTCTCTAGGGTCATGAATTGCATAATTCCGCCACTGCTGGTATCAAATGTGAATTCTTTAGGAGAATAAGAGGATGAAGTTACAGTAAAGTATAAGATATTAGTGTTAGAGGACGTAACGATTTTGATGTATATGTGGTGCCATGGAGAAGTTAATACACGAAATAGGTACGTATAAAACTAATAACACAGTTTCAATATCTGTCACAATGTGATAGATTATTTTGTTGTGGAATCTAAAGGTTCCGAAAAATAACTAACTCAGACTGAAAAATCCATAATTCTAGCGCTCTCTAATATTGCCAGTACTTCAAGCAAGCACCAACTGTAACACTTTAATAATGCCAGTGCGCCAACTTCCTCGCCAATCCAAATCTGTCGATCTCGAAAATGAATTATGCTAAACTGTAAATTTAAGGTATCCGACTACATTCGTAGGAAATTTTTGAAAAATTTGATTTAAAAAAAAATTATTAACGGTTTTTAGATGTATTGTCAATTATAAACACTATGAATACAAAACAGTATTTAAAATATTAAATATTTTGAGAAATAGAAAAATTTATAGTAAATTTTAATGAAATTTTACCAAAATGGTTAACACTTTACACAAAAATGTAATGAAAAAATCCTATTTTTCTTTGAACATAAGTTATAGAATATAACGATGAATGAAATGAATCAAAATCTAAGAAGAATTTTGAGATGCGACGAAGTTATGGGCGAAAATATGGGTATATATGCATTTTTTTCATAAACTCACAACTTAATTTTTCTAAAAACATCTATAAATGAAAAAGTATTTCGTCAACAATGCAATTTTTGATTCATTTCATTGCCCATACTATTTAAAACTCACGCTGAAATGTTTATGTCAATACCTCTATTAGTTTTGGATATATCATGTTAACGGTGGAGAATTTTTTAGGAAAATTAAAATTTTGAGAAAATTGAAGTTAAAGAAAATTTTTATCTGAAATGATTTGTTTGAAATTCTTCTGGATTCCCTTTTCCCAGAAAAGATAAACGGTTTTGGAAAGAGGAAAGTCTGAAATAATAATAATGGTAATAAAAATTTGCCAATGGTCTATAAACATGAATACGTAAGCATACGTAGTCGGATACCTTAAGTATTGGCTAAATGTAGAATTGCTAATGTGTAATATATTGTATAATTGCTTGTCTATTAAACTCTTTTAAATTGTTCCAGTCCGTTTTCATGCATTGCTCTTACATAATGCCTTTTTATGAGTAGACTCTCACCATACAAGCAGTAAGATGATCATGTCTAAATAATTGAAATTTTTTCTAGACTTTTATCATTCTTCTAAATGTAGTCTTATTATTTTTCAAATTATTAAAAGCAAATTATTAAAAGTTCTTGCTTATGTCAATACCATGAGCACTTTATAGATATAAAGATATTTATTAATAAAAGGCGCTATTTGACGAATCTCGGTTGATCCTTTTACAATATGGATCAATTGTGATTCTGTAAAACATTTTTTTTTAATGCGGTTAGCAAATTTTACACTATAATGAGATAAGATGGCACTTTCTAATGTAATTCTTCATGAATAAAAGACTGAAGTACGATATATTAATATCAGATAATTCGAAAAAAATAATTCAATAATCGTGATAGGCTTTCTGATTTCTTCAATATAATTCCTTTATTAAATATAAGGAATTATTTTTGTTTTAAAAGGGAAATAGAAGGGATAAATGTAAGAAGGTGTACAAGTACATGCTTTTTAATAAAGAAATAATTATAAAATTATTCGTAAGAATGCAATCGAATATTTCTCAAGCAATCGGTAGCCATACAACGCACATACCTTGATTAACAATTTTCGTGTAAATACTATAATATATAAATTTAATTCCTTCACTTTATTGATTCACATATTCGAAGAGAAGAAAAAAAACTCAGGGAATAAAATTTTTATTTAATTAATATAATTGTATTATATTTCAAATTGCATACATTAATTAATATAATTGTATTATATTTCAAATTGTATGCAATAATTAATATAATTGCATTACATTTCAAATTGTATACATTAATTAATATAAATGTATTATATTTCAAATTGTATTCATTAATTAATATATTCGTACGGTATTTTAGGAATGAATTAATCATTATGTAAAATATCCTTGCACATAACTCTATTTTTTACATTTTTATCCAGTCGAGTGTTTATAAAATGGTGCCCAATAAAAGAAAATGTAGACATTTTATTATATATATATATATATAAAGTTAGGATTATGAGAATATAAAAGAATAATATTCAGTGTTTCAAATAATTTTAATGTATGCAATCCTTTGTTTATAGATTTATTATTGAATTCAATACGATAAAAAGTTAATTATTAATTGCGTTGACAAAGAGTAATACAATGTAGCAGATTATTTATATTTCTGATTCGGTAATTTTTTTGTGGGTCTTATATTTCAAATTCATGGAACAGAAATAAGATTAGTTATAAGAAGTATTTATTTCGTCTTTCAAGTAATCAAAATCTCATTTATGTTTAAGCATGTATTTTAAGTATATATATATGATTTCTTTGTCTAAAAGAGAAGTCCTGTACTTGACAAAATATTAAATAGGTTGCTCATGGTTGTTGTAGGTTACATGACTTTCAACAGTAAGTAAATAGTAGAAATACTTGGAAATACTTATAAGCTCGAAGATATATGCTTGATAGATACTACAAAAGTTTGAATCCTATTTCAACTATTATAAAACTGTTCAGAGCTATTCTAAAATTAGACTTTAAAAGTCGGCTAGACATACAGAAACAACTCCTTTTAGCAATAGAACAAGTGGCCGTTAACATACAGGGTATCTCTGAAGAGAGTCCTATTATCAAAATAACAAGGTAAAAAAGTACATTTGTGCCTCGTTAAACGTAAAGTATTATAGCATATTTCATAAAACACAGATTTAAGATAACATAACAGTATAATTGTACGAATAATAACACACAAAATGTGTATAAATTCAGATGACCTGTAAATATTTATTTTATGGTCTCCAAATGGTTTGTGTCGATACTGCATTCTATTTCCAAAGCATCTGTTATGTTACTTTTCACTCGTAACAGTATTATTTATGCAAATGTGCTATTGTAAAATCACATTTCTCTAAACTTGAATTGGGCATTTTATCTGGCATATCCGTGTATTTTTTTTTTTTTTTTCATTTCACCATCAAAAAGTAGCTGTAAAAGCAACCATTCACCTTTGTGACTCCATGCTCTATTGTAAATACTATGTTTCTGTATATCTAGTATATTCTTAACCTGCTTATCTGAGATTTTAGAATTACACTATATATAAGGAAACCCATTACATGTGGAACTATGGATATTTTATTAGCACTGGTACATTGTATATTGTATTGCATAGTCAAAAACATTAATTCTCACATAATGTTATTCATATTAATATTATTGCACATTAATATTACTTTGTAATATTAATTTGCTTTGCATAATGTTTTTTGAGTTGATAATATTGTATTTGCATTTCCTTCTTCACACACACACACTATATATCTGATTAGAAGAAATTTTTTGAAAATCATGGAAATGTAAGGCGAAAAATTAACAAGAAAAATTATTTATTAACTCTTCTAAAACAAATTTCAAATGATACTTTAATCTCGACATATACTTCGATTCATGCTATTCTTTTAGTTGATGATATTTAATGAATGAAAACTGACTCTTCCATATGTCTATTTGACTCCGTTAAATAGAAAGTGAGCCATTACACTTACAGTGATTGTTGATTCTTTAAAACTTGATCTGAAACAGTAATTATAAGCACAAAAATCACCAATCACTTATGAATACCAGATATAAAAGTGATTATTTGTTTTCATACTGACACAACTATTCTTTCCAACAAGTGACAAAGCATTCAACCACCGAGCGGATATCACTCTGTACGAGTTTCTCAAAAGGAACATACCAATGAGAGGATAGTTTGGCAAGAGTAACAGAGTATTCTTTCATTTAAATTATTCAAAATAGTAGTATCATAAATATCATAGATTGTCTTTCAATAATGCATCCATTTATGAATTGGGAATATTATGAAACTAGCAAGATTAATTTTAGAACTATTTCCTCGCCAAGCCATCTTAGAGGCTAACCCCTATTTTGGTGCATATTCGTTGTTAAAGAGGGCTTCTTCAGAAAATATACGTTATTTTTAATCAAAATAATTAAAAATTTAATATCCAATAAAAAAATCTTAAAAAAGCCAGAAATAAGGATGAATTTTATTAGAAACATAATGTACTTACGAAAGTTTTTGCTACGAACAACCACTGTTTAAATGCAATGAATATACAGAAGAATGCGGGGAATATAAAAGATTCAGAAAAAACATATTTCACAACTATACATTTAAATAAAAGCAACAAAAAATATGTATTCGAATACTTCTGTCATGGATGTCGTTTCCTCAAACAAATCTTGATACGGGTTTGAAGCAAGTTTAGGATTTGCTTTTTTCGGCCTTCCTGAGATGGATTCAAAAGCAAAATAGAAATAAAACAGATCCATTAGATAACAATCGCTTGTAGACAATGTCTTGTTTCTTGTAAAAAAAAAAAAGAAAACTGTAAAGTCTGTTCTGAAATGTGCGACTTGGCGAACATTTTTGTTCGTTTCAATCATTCCAACCCAGCCAAACATGACAAAAAAGAAGATAAGCTGTCGACAGAGTAGTTGTTAGAAGCATAACTGGAAAACCAATCCTAAAACAATAATAATAATAATAAAAAGATAATTAATTTCACAAAAAAAGTGCGATGCATAAGTTAACTAGTTGAAAAATTAAAGAAAGTTAGTACGAATACGATGCAGACTTGTTATTCTACTAATGTAATTGTAGAGTACAAAATATTATCTACATATTTGTTACACCCATGAAAAAACTGGTAACAGCGTTTATATGAGTTCAGCGGCCAACGGAAATAATTTTCTATATTCAATCCACTATGGTCATGTCCCATCATATGGGCATCGAATTATCGCTTTTTAAACTTATAAGGTGTTATCGCTTTTTACAAAAGTAAAAATTTCAAAAGAGTTAAAATTTGATACAAAAATTGCATAGAAGCCACAAATACTTCAAATAAAAGTTAATTGAGTCAACAGGACAACACATTCCAGAAATCGAATATATAACCTAATTAGACAAAGAAAAATAAAATAGTTAAGAGTTAAAATTTCCAATAACAGATTTTTGAACTTTTTTGAATGTTAGTAAGAAATATATATATTTTTTAATGAAATCTTTTGTATATACAAGTACGCGATTGTTATACAAAATTGGGAATTCAAATTTTCAAAGAAAATTATTTATGTGATAATGACTTTTTTATATATCCTGTTGACACAAAGGTTGATCTTATAAATATCAAAGCTGCTTTCCACATTGTTTGTTAAAAGGTTCACGTAAATGTATCCTTATATTTAGGTCAAAACATTTTTTTTTTGCCTTAAAAATAAATATTTGAAATTCAATGAAAATTTTTTAACTTCATGTTATTTTTTAAAAAAATAGTTATAAATCATGTAAATAAATATAAGGATTAAAACAGAGAAAATATTGTTGTAAAATATATTTAAAATTCATTAAATTGAGAGAAAAAATCTGAGTGGAAATAAAATAGGCACTCTTAAAAAAACTAATTTTTAAAAATTTAAAATGTTGCAAAGAATATTTTTCTATTCATCTAATTTCCTTCTTCATTTTTTTTTTTCCTTTTTTTCGAAATGGAAAAATATTAAATGAGGTTGAAGAAGCAAAATATTAGCATTTTGACTAATATCTAATTAAAAATCTTATTAATATTTTGGAAACTTTCATTCTTAGTGTGTGCCTACATTCTATTATGAGCTGCGAGCTTAATTTGACAGCTCTAGGTCTAACAACTTCAGTGGTGTGGCAAGTAGGCAGATTAGGCGATTGTGTTGGAGGCTGAAAGGGGTCTGAAGAGATAGATGTTAAAAATGTTAACGAATTCTTAATGAGCTTAAATGCTTAAAATAAATTTAACTGCAGAAAAAAAAATCTGAATTTTAAAATATTAGCATAATATAATCCTTTATCAAATATAATTTGTCAGGTTCCTATCTTTTTCAGCACATTCATCTAGTTATAAATTTATAAAAACCGAAAGTCCGGACATTAATTAATTTATTATAAATTTATAAAAACCGAATGTTAGCACATTAATTTAGTTATTACAAATTTATAAAAACCGAATATCAGCACATCAATAAATTTATTATAAATTTATAAAACAATGTCAACACAAAAATTCATGAAAATTGAATGTTCAGCGCATTGGTATTGGTATTGATTTAATTTAGTTATTCATTACAAGTTTACAATTAGTGAATGTTTCTTTAAATATAACGTTTACGAATGTGGATGTTGCACAATCTTGAATAGTAATAAATAAATATTTTTCACAAAATTATTAAACTAAAAAATAAACTAAATTAAATCATTAGCAGGTTGGTTGAGTTACACCTTTGTTAGAATTGAACCAAAACAAGCTAGTTTATGTAAAAAGTTGTGATTGTCGCTGGAGCTGATAATGTCCATTGCCGTAAAATGCCCAAAACTACAAAATACTAAAATCCGCTATTAAACTGCTTGCACTACAGAATATTCTGAAGAAAAAAAATTGTATCAAACAAGTCACATCCCTAACCTGCAAGCATTTTCATATTAAAATCTTTTAATAGAGAAAATGTATCTCTGTCTAGCTTTTCACAAGAGAACGCCGTTCATTCAGTTTGTGTTTTCTATATTTTCATGTTTTGTATAGCACCTGTTTTAGCGATTTTTATTCTATCAGGAACACAGTGAAATATAAATTTAAAAACCAAATTCAATGTTGTTGCTCAAGGCATTTGTCATAGACAAGTCTGCTGTCGAAATCAGCGATTTTAAGCCGCATTTTAGCGTCTCTTGTTTCAGTTGCGCCATCTAAGGGTCAAGAATACATCTAAACTACTCACGCGACACAATAATTTTCAATAAATAGACTTCATTCACTCATCCTCAAATCGTTATTTAGACCTGAAACGGAGAACGATCACCTCTAATCCAGTATCTCCAGTGGCATTGTCTCGACTTGGATAACTTTCAGATTATTTAGGTTTTATACGTGCACTAACCACCATGTGCACTGAGAACATACAGCCCACGAGGTTCGAACTCACATTCCAAGAGATGCGCATCTAACATCCTATCAACCAAGCTATTCTGGCATTAATGCTAATTTTATTTGATTGTTCTGTTTCAAAAATTTGAAAACCTATGGATTTATGCATAACTTCAATCAAGAATAAGAAATATAAATAAAAATTTGGAATGAAAGGGTATGAATGTTTCTTTGCTATGATGCATTTGCTTAACAATATATATATATATATATATATATATATTTCCACTAATTTTTTTTTTCAAAATGATCTCAAGATTTGATATATTAGCAAAAGGGGAACTTTTTTAAAAAAACTGTTCTTCAATTTCTGGATAATACAGTTTTGAGACAAACATAAACTCACCTGAAAAAATCAAAAAATGAAAATCTGTAACCGTGTTGTTCGGCTATTCCGGCCGTGACTACGTTTGCTGACGCTCCTATCAAAGTCCCGTTTCCTAGAAAAAAAGAACAAAAATTTCAAAAAAAAAAAAAAAAAAAATCTGGAATATATTTACATTACAAGGCATGGAATCTTCACTAATAATAAAAGAAATGAGCATGTGAATTGGCGCTTTACAGGTCAGATTTTTTGACCTAGAATTACCAAATTGGATACAAATATATTTTTGGGACATGGAAATATATAAACAAAAGCAATTTCTTTTGAAATTTTAATTAAAATTTCAATTAATTAAAAGTCAAGAATGAGCATAATGTTTTTCAATAGCAATTCCCAAAAATATTTGTGCACAAAAATAATTTTTGCACATTTTTAAAACTTAAAAATTGTCACTTTTTTTTTGCGCCTTACTAATTTAATTACCGTGCACACTTTTTCAGAATTTTGGCAATTTTCAGAACAGTATTTAACTTCTAATTTTTTTTAACAATGAGTTTCATTCCTGAAATGACACTGAAATCGTTTCCACTCATCATCGTCATCGGGTTTTTCGTTTTGTTCTAGTTTTGAAAGTTGAGGGGAAAAGATTCTATCTATTATCGATGCAATTTCATAATGAATCAAAAAAATGTTGTCTCTGTACAGTGAAGGATAACGGCCAATTAGAACAGAAATCAAATCTTTTTCATTATTTAATGAAATATTTAATTTTATAATTTTCTTCCAAATTTGAAAGTTGAAGGAAAATGGATTCTGCTCATTGTATCTGCAATTTCGTGAGAAATCAGAAAATAATATTGGGGAAAATATATTAGCCATAAAAATTTTCATGCAAGTTTTAAGCATGAAAAAATTTCCCTAGCAATGGACTTATGGGCTTGAATTTCTATTAAATATTATACTGTTTTAATGATGCTGACACCAGTTTTTACGTTTTCAATTGTAAGAATTTTTCTTTTGCTGTTTACTCCTCTTACATCGTTTTTTATTCTAAATATAATTTTTTCTACAGAAAACAACAACAAAAAGAATTATTTTTTAGAATATTTAGGTTGATTACAAATAGAAATATGATTGCAGAAATTCATTGTTATGGAAATTTTATTCTTGATTAAATCTTCTTCTACTCTTCAAGTAATTAAATAATCTTCTTCTCTCTATTTTTGATTAAATCTTCTTCTATTCTCTATTCTTGATAAAATCTTCTTCTATTCTCTATTCTTGATTAAATCTTCTTCTATTCTC
>JAPMOQ010044182.1:887162-898282 GCA_026543055.1 Argiope trifasciata | reverse complement strand
ATATATATATATATATATATATATATATATATATATATATATATATAAAAGTTTTTTGAAACTTTCATTTACAATTTTTCTAGCTGGGAAACAAAGTTTTAAAACTCGACTAATTTTCAAATGGAAAAAAAAAAAAATCCCAGCTTTTCTCTAAATATCAACGCATGCGAATTTGATGGTCTCTCTTGTTTCAAACCGGTTTAAACTGGTTAATGACTTAAATTAATTAAGGCAATTTGTAAGAATTCATAGAATGCATAATGTGGAAATCAAATTGCAATTTTAGTTGACGATGCATCGCCAAATATGGCAATCTTCTTTCTCTACTTTCTAATAACCTCATTTTAATTAGTTGAAATTATCCTTGAACCAACAATCTTTATTGATTACCCACAATCTTTATTGATTACCAACAATCTTTATTGATTACCAACAATCTTTATCGATTAAACAAACAATATTTTAACTTGTTTGGTTCATTTAAAAAACATTGCGCGAGTTAGGCAATAACACTATGATTTCCAAGGAAAATACTACAACAGCAGACTATAGATAATTCGAAAGCTATACGGTGAAAGCCGACTCCAAAATAAAATTACATTAGCAGACGATAGATAATGGAAAAACTATATTTTAAAACCGATTCCAAAAAAAAAGGGGGGGGAGGGGGAGATAAATCGAAAATTTGTTGCGTACGAATTTTGAGGCTTCAACAATTTGTTGGCTTCATATTTTGAGGCTTCAACAATTTGTTGGCTTCATATTTTGAGGCTTCAACAATTTGTTGGCTTCATATTTTGAGGCTCTGGAAATCTTAAGCGAAAACAATATCATGTCCTCATATGATAAAATGTCATGAGATAAGTTAAAAATGTTTTAAATAGAAAACTAATAATTTTTTTTATATTTTAGGGTCAACACTTACTAACATATCAATTCAGACAATATGAATCATTTCAAAATCCTTTTCATCATATCAAAACCACTATTATTTAGTGAATAGTATTATGAAATATTTTTTGAATTCTTTTTCCATAGATAACTGGAGTGCTCATCTTTTATATCATGCTTTGGAAATATTTAGAAGATTTTTTTTTTCAATGGTCGATGTACTTTTTTACTTTTAACTAAATAGTGAAAGAGTAGAAAGTTCAACAACGTTTTTTCTTTTCACCTGAAAGGAGTCACGTGTTGCAGCTTGAAGATGATTTTGATCTTAAACTTATCAAGCTCCTTAAATCTTATCATCATACATATGTAAGTGTTATTATCTTTTCTCCCATTTACACATACTTGAATCGAGGCTTTTATTTTCTTTGTTTTGGCTATGGCAATCAACTGTTACAGAATGCTAGAAACAGATTTATTTTATCACGTTAAAATGTTAAGAAAGAGAGAGCTCTATTAGAGCTCTACTGTCATCGAATCTTGAGCAATTACCAATAAAAAAATGTTTTCATTTTTTAAAAATATCCTTGTTGTTTATCGACATAGATGTATGTTGAATGTTTTATTGCTAAATGATTTGTAAAAAAAGGGGGGAAAAGAAACAAACAGCAACTTATCATATCGTACACAATTACAGTTTATAAGCCAAAAAAGAAAAAGAGAGAAAATAAAATAAAAAAAGCAGTAGAAGATATCTCAAAGAGAATCATGAACAGAGGTAAAAATAAAAAAATGATTTTCAAACTTTATTTATGTTGCCCACGAAAGAAGCTTCTCTGAAAAAATCTTGCTGCGTACCACTAATTTTTATTTCAAGGTGAATAAGAAGGAGATTTTAAATATCTGATTTTCAAAATTTAATTACGCTGTTATAAAAAAAATTATAAAAAATAAAAAATCTTATCATTTAGCGTTTAAAAATGCTTGTACGTTTTGCTTTAACAACGGTGAATATTTCAGAACAAATTACGAAGTTAATTTAAATAAGAAATTTCCTAAGCTAAATTATGTTGTTTAAAATGAAACTTTTCAAAAACAAAAATGTAATGTTGTGGTCAGTTTCATACGAAATGTTCTCCCTTCTTCTGGTTATTGTATTTTTGTGGTAGCGAAATTTTGCTTAAAAATTGAATTAATCTAAAGTCATATTTATTGGAGTTATGGTTGATCTACCGTAGATGATTAAATGAATTTTTTGTTAATGGGGCATGAAAGTTTAGAGATTATAATTAAGAAGATGCTTCCAAGTTATTTAATTTCAATTTTTAACCATGAAACTTTGTCATAAAGAAGATTTGTTTACTGTCAAAATGAGAAGCAAAACAAAGTAATAAAATAATTAAATTAATTAATCAATATACTTTTACCTTCACAAGAATTGAAGAAAAAATGTCCTTGTACATAGAGTCATCGGACCATTAATATATTTTTCTTGTTTTTTTACATTAAAAAAAGACAATAACAGCTATTTAATTGTTATTGTCTTGTTTTGCCATCAACAAATTGTTATTTTATCAAAAAAAACAAACTATAACAACTATTTAATAGTTTTATACCTATAGATATACATCAGGAATAGAGCATTTTTGTGTGATAGAGGGCGTCAATGAGGCCTTAAAATAAATGATAATTTAAGCAATGTAATGCTTTCTTTCACAGATTGTTATTATACTTTGAAATGTTGTAGGAAATATTTTAATTTGTGAAATATCAAGAAAAAATTTAAATTATTTTCCATTCTTGTTAAAAAATTAAAACATACAAAACAAACGTTTTACATTACTCGAAACATATTTAGAAAACATCTATACTTATAATAAAGCTCAATGTGTGTGTGTGTGTGTGTTGGCGCTCTACAGGCCAGACCATTGGACCTACAGCTACCAAATTTGGTACATGTATACCTTGGAATGTGCACCTCGGAGCCCTTTTGTCGAATTTTTAATTAGAATTTGAATTAATTAAAATTTAACCGAAATTTCGACGTTTTTCCGCTATAATTTCCGAAAATATGATCGCATAAACATGATTTTTACATCAATTTAAAGATTAAAAAATTCGCCTTCTAATGGTATCAGTGTTTTAATGTATAACTCAAGCTTCTATTTTTAACGAATTTTTAAAAAAATATTTTAACCATATTTTTTTAGCACGTGACTGGATAAAATAAAAGAATGCCGGAAGTTCAAATAAAAAAAAAATTATCATCGCAAAATAAATCTAAAGAAATGCAACTTTCAGCACGTGACTGGATAAAATAAAAGAAATATAAAATGCTATATTTTCTTTAAAAAATAAATGCAGAGCAAAGGTTTCTACAATCGTTTGCAATATCTATAGCATTAACTCAATAAATCTACTTTATTTACGATAAACCTGATTGAATTTAGACAGGATATGCATTGAAATCCCGACTTAATGGCATATTTCTATAATCGTTTGCAATATCTGTATCATTAATTTAATACTTTTTTTTCCCTTTCTCGCTTTCTTTAAAAAAACACATTTAATATTTTGGCAACATCATAGAAATTTTGTTAATATTTTGGAAGCATAACCGATGTTTAAAACTGACTGATTTATAAAATTAAAGAATAATACTAGGAAAAGGTGTACTTTTAGAACTTTCCGTCCATCATCTCAAAGAAAATATTAATTTCAGGTCAATCAATGCCCGGAATTATTTCAAGACTAATGAATGTGTAATTTAATTGAAAATTTTAGAACACTTTACTCATGGCGAACCAGCTGGTCGCCAAAGGCGGCTAGTTTACTTATATATAAACATTCACATTTTTCGAGAACAGTTTTTGAATCATTCATTTCAATTTCAATCTATAACTTTTAAAAATAATTACAGAAAACACTGTTTCTGTAATTGTGTTGCAGTGATAAATAGTATGGAGAGGTTATGTAAACTCAAAGGCTCCAACATTAAAGCGTGTTTCAAAAACAAAAATTACTATCTTATTTTTAAACAAAATATGCATGAAGAAGTGAGGAAAACTAGAAAACAATATAATACCCTGATCATTATCTTATTAAAAGTCAAAATTATATCTTTCAGATCAACTGATTTTAAAATGTCATAGCATTAACCCATGAAGCAATTACATATTACGTTATCTTGCTTTTTAGTAAATTAGAAAGATTTTGAAAAGAAATCATATGATTAATAATTTTCCGTTGTTCCTCTTGGTTTAATTTTTCGAATCAAACGATTTTTATGTATGCGTTAGAACGAACTGATTAATTAAAGAGGAATTTTATTTGCTTAACCTTACTTCCATAACAACGAAAAGTGCTCCAAAAAACAGAAGCGTTGACCATTCAACTCGACTCAGAATACTCTCCAGTTCATCAAAATCACCGAGTACCAACAGAAAAATTGCTCCCAAAATAGCGATCCAACCTAAAATTAAAAGCATTTTAAATACAATTTTAACGCAACAATTTTTAGGTTGCTTTTTACCTTCTAGTATACCAAATATAGAGAAAGTATTGATATCATCAAAAAATCCGAACGCGAGATTATGACGGATCTCAACGTTCTAGATTCCCCTGAGTTCGAAAAACGCATTTTTGGAAAAATTCCATCTGTCTGTCTGTAACAAAGATAGTTCAAAATCGCTTTGAGCGATATGGAATATGGAGAAAATTTAGTATGCAGTTTTTACAGCAGATTTATAGATTTATTTTATGAAGGAAGTCTGTCTGTTCGGTTGTATGAATATGAATTAACATAATAACTACACAATTTACAGATATACACGGATAAATTCGGTACTCAGAATTAACATTTATACTTAAATTTTGAGCCAAATTTAGCTACGAATTGATCGTCTGTCAGTCTGTACTTTCAGTGGCATATAAATGCAATAGTTCTAAAAACGTAGGTCTAAATTTATCACATTTGGTATGAGATTTTGAAATTCTACAAGTGTAGTTTTGTGTCAAATTTTTGTTTCAATCGGTTGTAAAGAAAGTGTTTAAAACGCCAGTTCTATTTTCGAATACCTTTAATGGCATGCCAGAGATTAATCACCAAAATCATCTCGAAAGATCACACGATGGCTTCAATAAATAATGCTAAATTTTCATGGAAAGTGAATGTTTCGTAATTATTTTATGTCAGTCTCTTGTAAGATGTTTTCTCTGTGGTAATATGTTTAATAAAGAACAGGCAATAAAACTTTTTGGGGACCATTACAATTGATTTTCTTTATAAATGCGTAAGATAAAAAAAATATAATATATTGCATTCAATTCACGTTTTAATAGAGTTTTCGTTTAAAATTTTAGTTAAAAAATTGAAACAGAAATATTGTTATATCGATCATCATTTTTTCCATTTCACATTTTTTCATCAGTTTTGACAATTTTTTTGTATTTCACAAATTTATATGAAAGGATATGATTGAACAAACGTGAGTTTTGCCAAGGTTTATTGTTATTTATAAATGTAATTAATTGCTTCAGTAAAAATTTCGAGAGGAACTTATATGTTTAATTTTATAATAATTATATTATTAGATAATTGAAAAATATTGTAATAATTAGATAATATTGTTCTAGTATAACATGAAAATAAAAGGCAGTACCTATGCTCAATTTCAAACCAGGAATGCTTTCTAAGAAAAACAACAAAATAACGATTCCTATAACAACACCGGACTTCAGAAGTAGTGACTTATTTTTCACTCTGAACTGCAATAAAAAGTATGAAATTAATTAATTCAGTCTTTATGATTTATGATGGCGAACTAATGAAAAAATAATAATTTATAATTAATGATTAAACAAAATAAATCAGTTCAATTATGCACATCTGTAATAAAGAATTCAAATAAAAAAACGTTATAAATATTCCATTAAAGCACTAACACAGACTGAACTTACCGTTTTTGACAGTTCTTTCAAATGATCCTGGTAATCATCTTCAGAAATTTTGCTGAAATGCAAATACGAAAAGCATATTATTATTAAATTTTTATGAATACACAGTTGAAATTCTGTTATAAAGTCCACTTTAGGGGATGTATTTGAGTCAAATGATGCTAAAAATCACTTAAAGGTCTGTAACAATATTACATGTTTATTTAATTGTAGATAAATGCATGATGTCATATTCTGTAATGGCACATGATATCCTTATTCCTGCCTCAAAAATATGAATTTCCAAGATTTTAGGATTCTTATCGCCATATTATTAAATAAGAGATGTAAGCAAATACCTAACAATCCATAGCTTTACAGTTTCGATCCCTCGATATTTTTTGTAATGCTTTATTATTTAATTTTATTTTATTTTGTAAAGTCGATTAATTTTGGGTTTCATGTAATTATAAGACCAAGCAATCAAAAACTTATTCAACCTAAAATAAATTGTTTAAATTTCGGAAATTATTCAAGTAGATTTAATATTGAATTTAATAATCAATTTCATAATGTTTTATTTTATAATAGTAAAAAAAAATAAGATGCCTAAAAAATAGAAACATGTCTGCTAAATTAAATAAGTTTCTGTTAAATTAATGTAAATTTAAAAACATATCTATTATTTAGATTGTATTAAGAAAAGTCTTGCTATTTTTTTATGTTTTTTTTAAAAGTTATTTTAAATTTAAATTGGGCGAATTTTTTATTAAGCTATATTGAAACCATCTTTTTAGAAAATGATCTGCAATCAAGCGTTGTGCTATTTCAGTTTGTCTTAAGATGCAGCTTAAAATTACTTGTATAAAGATTAAATCGATAAGGAATTGCCGTAGTGTTCATAAAAGGCTTGTATCTTAATTGTAGACCTAAAAATTTCTGAAATAAAGAGTATTAAATGAATTGGCATGAAAGTAGATTTGGCTGAACACCAATAGGTGGTGCTTTGAAAGGATTAAACGTTAAACTCTTTCTTTTCTTTAGAGAGACTTTATTATTCTTGGATGTTTTAACTTAAGTAGTCAAGTTCTGTAGATGGGTGAGTAATGTGTAATATCAGGGCCACTTGTATAAAAATCTATTGCTTTTTTTAATCTTTAAATAATATTCGTATGTTAGAGTCAATGAATAACTCTAAATGCATATAAAATTTGAACGAGGTAAGTTCATTTATTTGCTTTAATAGTCATTTATTTAAGTTTGATCTTAACTTTATTTTTGATTTTGCACCTAATTAGTCGATATACTTAATTAAATAAAATTACTTGTGAGTATTTGAACTGCATGGCTAAAATAAAATAGTCTTCATTGAGAAATAAATGCTTTCAAGCAGTCAATTGAATTTAGTAATATCATGAGGATATTTTCAATTATTATTATTATTTGTAGTTTTTACTTTGAATTCATTCATTTTTACTTGGAAAATAATTCATATTAAAGTTTTTAAGTTATTAGAAATGAGTTCTCCATATTTTTACATTTTTCGAGAATGGATAATAGTATTAATTTGATAATATTATATATTTTATTTTACAAAGATCTGTGATAATTATTAAAATTTACTTCAGAAGATTAAAGTTTTCTGATGGGGGGGGGGGCACCAGTATTCAGATAGAAAACATGTGGATGTTTGAATTTCAATTCCGACAAAAATAAGACTTTGATCTAAACATTTATAAGAAACTTGGGGAATAAGATGCTAGCATTACATTAGCCTCTTCAATAGTCAATTTTTTTTAAAACGCGGTTGATTAATTTTACGAATACGAGTGTACAATATTTTTTAAAGGTAATCTTAGAAAAAGAATATCAAATTTAATAATTGAAAGAGCAAAACCTATATCTATTAATTCCCTAATTATATTCAAAAAGTGATAGGAATTAAAAACAACGATTATACTTTTACTTTAGATATGAGTGAAGTAATCTCAGTGATAAGTTTATTTGCTCTCGTTAGATATCTTACTTATTGTAATGAGGAGTTCTTTTCAATGAAGCTTCCAGAGTTGAGATTTTTTGATGTAGCGAATCTCTCACCATATCGTCTTCTCTTGAATACCCAGACAACGAGTAGAATGCCCTTTTCCATTTCTCAATTTCATGTTTCCTTTCTGTCGAAAATAAATATTCAAACGTTTAGAGAAAGAATAATCTGTAATATTCAATATGTCCTTTAACAGGAGGCATATTAAATATTATAGAATAAATTTTGTATCTTTGAGCAAACTTATGCACGTTGCAATTTCTTTTAGTATTTTATTTAGCTCCATATTTCGGTGATGATGATGATGTCGTGACCGTGTTTTCACAGAAAGGGGATGCAGTAGCTTCTGAGGGTAAAGACCCCTGAGCTCCCAGAGGTCAGAAGTCTGACTTCTAGCTCAAATGAAAATGAAACACACACATTCGCCTGCACAGCCCTTTTGTACAGGGGGGCACATTCATACATCTCACAGACAGAACAACCGTGCCCGAACCGGGACTCGAACCCTGGAAGTCCAGATCACGGGGAAGACACTCTACCTCTCTGCCAGGAGGCCGGCTCCATATTTCGGTAAAAGAGAAGCTTAGCGCGCGCCTTGCTATGCCAAGGATGCCAAGTCGCCAATAAAGATGACGGACAAAATAAAACACTTCTGTGGAACAGTTATGGCTATCACTTTCCGCAATATAATTATGATTCTTTTTGTTCATAAGTTGTTTTTACAGACCAGCTACGCAAGTCTGTTGCATGCAGAGCAAAAATTAGAGCTTGCGATGCCTTCGGCATCTATAGAAGACACGGGAATAATTTTTTAACTTAAAAAAACATCATACGGTTTCGCTAGCGACGGGAGCGAGAATCTAGTAGCTTCGCTAGCACACTGAGCATAAGCACTGTGTGGGTAATAACAGGAATAGTAAATAATAAAAAGCAAAGGAAAAATGAAGGATGTTATTGAAGTGGTTTCAATACTTTCTTTCTGAAACACCAGTTCTTTCCATTGATTCTCTCATCCAAATCAATTAATTTCATATTCTAACCACACACTGGATATGCACACTTAGAAGCAACCAAACCATTCTCTATACAAAATTTCAAACAAGCATACTTTCCTAATTTCATCGACTCGTAAAAAATGCGTTCCACTCACTCTTCATCTATTCTGCAGGTTCGAAATACTGTCTATATGTGGTTGCAAATACTGCTTTTATTTGCAATCACACTATTTTTATTCTGGCGATTTTCAAGAAATATATATAGGATAAATTGTTTTCTACAATCAGAGGACAATGGTAAGAGCTGTGGAAGTGATTCTGAAAAAATAGATTCCTTTAAAAAAAAACAGATCCCAGCATGCATTTGAAGACTGGAAAAAGGTTGGGATAAACGCGTTACATATAATGGAAACTATTTTGAGAAGAATCATCAAATTTTGAAAGATTAGTATCGATAATTCTTTTTATCAGTTTACGATCATTCTTTATTGAACAGCTTCATATTTTTAATTACAGTATGGTTTGTCCCGGATGAAAATCATACATTGCAGAAACTCAAATATTTTCCAAGAAGTCAGTTTATTACTTTGATATTATTCCTGGAAATAATATCTGCTCATTTTTTAGATGCAGAAATTATTTTTGGAAACTATACAAACATTTTTGCTTTTGTGTAGAAAGTTGATTAAACTACCTTGATTGTAGAAAAATGATATAACATAATTTTTTTTTGTAAAACCTTGCCGCAGTTGAAAATACTAGAAAGAATTCTTCATTCAGGAGTATTTAACACAAAGATATGATGAATACTCTCGATCAAAAATACTCACCTACTATTTCGGGCGGATCCGTGTACCTCAGTTTAGAGGGATCTCGATACATTAATCTGACAAGGATGTATGTTGCAGCTAAACTCAGCAAAACAATTGGAACCATATGCAAAGTGAAGACTCCGAATCCAATTCCCTGTGAGTAAAAACAAAATATATAGTTCATAAATCATTTCGGGTTAATTTCTTGCATATTTTTAGCTGTGATGATGACAATTTGATTTTACGGTGTACTAAAACTAACTTCAATTTTAATGAGAGAAACTAAGTGTTTGAAATTAGTCATCTTAGATAAAGAATAAAAATTCCAATTTTTGTTTCATTTTTATTATTTAATATACTTTAGTTATAAGTTAAAAATACAGTGAAAATAAAATATAATTTTAATATGTGCTTTAGAGTACATCCTTAGACAACTTTTATTACTTCACTTTGTTATCTTTCTTGAGGTGATAGTTTCAGATCTTATCAAACCTAATTTGTTTTCCCTCAACGAATAATTCTTAAACACTAGACAGTGGGATACTTTAATATGAAAAAGTTTCAATATGTTAATTGAATGAGTAGATAATTGCCCTGTCTAGACGGAGTATTATCCTATTAACAATATCCCAGATATGGTTGCTAAAGAGTAATTAATTAAAATGCGCTGAAAGAAAATCTCCTGCCCATTGGCAGAATACTTATGAAATAATGAGAAAAATGTTATTTATAATACAAATTAAATCTAAGAATATATAATTAAAGTGACTTAATCTGACTTGTGTAGAAATCGTTCTGATTGACGTATTTTGTTTAAACAGTATTATAAGTTTACGTGGACAATGAAGAAAAGGAAATCTGCAATTAAAATGGACAAAAGCTATTGAAAAAATTCATATTTTAAATAAACACAAATCTTTGCAACAGTACATTTTTTACATTTACCTGTATTAAGCTCTGAAATATTTGATGTAATTCAAAATCATTTTGAGATACAGCCAAACTAAATTTAATTTTTTATTAAAAAATGTTTCCGATTAGTATTGAAGTATTTAAAAATTTACTTACACCCAACATGGACCTTAGTTTTTAAAAACAAACATAAAAGAAACTCCAAAGAACAATTTAAGAAGCTTTCATATAAGGCTTAGATAACTTTTAAAGAGATCATTATTACGATCGACCATTTCCTTCAAAAATATCATCTCTCAGACAATGTATTTAACGTTTTAATAAAATACAAAATAATACTTGCGACTAGTTTATAAACAGCCATAATTTCTTTTGTAATTCACATCAAGAAAAAATATAACAGTTTTGGAAGGCTTTAAAACAGGCTACAAAATTACATTACACACACACACACACACACACACACACACACACACACACACACACACTCACACACACACACACACACACACACACACACACACACACACACAC
>JAPMOQ010044182.1:860992-887062 GCA_026543055.1 Argiope trifasciata | reverse complement strand
GTACACACACACACACACACACACACACACACACACACACACACACACACACACACACACACACACACACACACACACACACACACACACACACACACAATTGATAACTTCATTGAAAAAAGACGATTTTAAAATAATCGGATACAAAAAGCGCTCAATTATTTATGCTATTTTCTACTACACCACTATGCTATTTTCTACTTCAGTTTTTCTTAATTACTTTATAACAATCAGATCTAAGGTATTATAAAAATGATAATAACCCGTCTATTGATAAGAGTTTTTGAAATTACAAAACTTTTGATTCTTCTTATCACTTTTTAATTTTTATGCTTTATCACTTATCCTTTAATTATTATAATATTTTATTCAATAACCATTAAGCAGACCTATGAAAAGTGCACAAATCTGAAAATGGGTCACAGAGAGAAAATTCTAATTCACCCCCTCTTCCCCATTCCAGATGCATTGAGGTCATATGATGCCATTAACTATAATGATAATCCCTCACAATTGACGCTCGCGCATGCTAAAAGCTTACTTTCAGATTTCCTTACCGCGTCCTGTATTTTTCTGTTGTTGATGATGATGATATTCGGTGGGTCTCCGATGGGTGTCATGGCGCCACCGATGTTCGAAAATATCACCATAGCTATCAGCATATGCTTCGGATCTATGTTCATGGTTTCACACAACCTGGAAAGGAAAAGATAAAAGTAAATGGATGCGGAAACTTTCACCCGTTCATATATATTTATGGTAAGAGTGTTTGTTGTCTCTTACTAGCACATGCATATTACACAATATTATATGATATTAAACGGTATACTTTATATTATATGATATTGCTGAATATTGAAAAATATAATACAATATTGGGCATTAATTGTTGCTACAAGGTTTTTAAATAGCTTCTGTTTCCAAACAATATTTTTATGGAACAATCTTGAATTATTCAAATTTATTTCCCTTAGTAGCATATAAATATTGTACACTATTATATGATATTAAACTGTATTCTTAATATTGTATAATATTTCTGAATAATAAAATTTATATTATTGAACAATATTGGGTATCTAATTGCGCTACCTGGTTTGCAAATAGTCTACGGTTTCAGCAAAGTCAAAAAATACTTTTAAGGAACAATCTTGAACTATTCAAATCTCGTCTCCTTCGTAGCACATGCTGATATTAGAAAGTATTTTTAATTAGTTTAATTATACTAACGTTTCGCTTTGAAGCAATACTAGGGCTATTTTGGGACGGACCTTTTAATTTTGAGCCGTGGTCAGATGACGAGGAGCTGGTATCCCCTCTCCAAACTTCCACACCCCATCAGCGGGAGGGCATTTGGCCCCGACGAATATAACGTGCACCAGACCCGCTTACATGACGGTTCTTTTCATGGAATTTGGCCTTGAACTTGCAGTCTGCCGGTTTTGAAGCCAGGACCTTGCCACTTGGCCACAATATATTTAATATTGTATAATATTGCTGAATATTGAAAATATATAATATATTATTGTACAATATTCGGCATTAATTGTATTATCTGGTTTGCAAGTAGCTTACGATTTCAGTAAAGGCTAAATAATACTTTTAGGGAACAATCTTGAACTATACACATTTCTTTCTCTTAGTAGCACATGCATATTGCGCAGTATTATATGTTATCAAACAGTACTCTTAATATTGTTTTATATTTCTGAATATTGATTATACAATACGAACATAGTATTATAAAATGTAGGGCATCTAATTGTGCTACCCGATTGGCAAATAGCTTATGGATAACAAAGTCAAACAATAATTTTTGAACTCACTAGAACCATTAAAATTTCTTTCATCTATATAATATTTCAAAAGAATTTTTGAATCTTTCAATGACTATTATATTTATTATGATTTCACATACAACATCTACTACTTAATGCTATCACTTTGGGACTTAAGAAACTTGATAACCGTAAAAGGTTGATAACAATACCTGAAATGGATTTAAAAAAAAAAAACAACTATATATTTATCGCATAAAGGTAAAGGATGATAAACACTTGTCTCAAGTATATTATATTGATACAATAATGTATAAATATATTAAAAAAATTGTACTGATTTAGCGAAATCAAATAAACCAAATGCTAAATTTTAGCGATTCATTTCTATTAGAATTCAAGTAATTTAATAAAGATGATTTAATAGGATATTGCAATATGCTCTTTGGCACTAAATTTTTATTTTCGAAGTTATTTATTTTTTATTATTTAATTATTTTTAAATTATTATTTTAGATCATTATTTTGCTTGTGTAAAGCGAATTGTATGGTAAAGTATTTTTATTAATTGTAAGACATGTGAAATTGCGATTACAAGCTAAAAATACTTTGTAAATATTAACAAATGCAATAATAAGCATTAAATGTTGAGTATTTGAATTGCTTAATCCTAACTTCAAGTGGGCGAAGTGTTAATTGAACAAGGAGTTTTAATATTACATGAATTAAATTTAACAAAAAGATCAAGAAAGAATTAATTTTGAATATAATTTATTGTATTTCTACAATGACAATTAATAAAAAATTAGAATTCCAAAAATGATAATCGCAGAACTAATAAGGAGTAAAGAAGAATTTTTTTTTTCAATTTTTCCCCTTGAGATATAATTTTTTATCTGTTTGAATCGATATATGTGAGGTTAAATATTAACATTGATAACTATTATTGGTAACAATATATTTCAATACATCTGAATAAAAAGAGTTATCAGAAAAGGATATAAAAAAAAAATGAAAAATGAAGTAATTATTTCGTTCAGAAGTTATTGGCAGCCTTTCATTACTGCCAGATTTTTTAATATTGAAAAAAAAAAAAAAAAAAACATCTCACCTGATTGTCATTGCAGACATGAGAAGAATGGTGGTTACGTTATCCAGAAAAGCAGATAAAAATGCAGTTACCATACAGAGACTTGTTACGAGAGCCCAAATCTTTCCTCTTGCAAGTTTATAAGTCTATGAAAGGAAGAGAAAAAATATATTAGTTATCTGATATTCTTATTGAAATTAAAATAGAAATTAAAAGGCAGTAAAAATATTTAATTGCCTATTTGGTTATCCTATTTGACACAAAACGTGATCTTTTCAAGCATACTGACTCTTTGATTTCTACAGTTGATAGCAGCAACTGTGGCCAAGTAATTTATAAAAAAGAAAATTCATTTCCAAATTCTAAACACCATTTTTATTTCATAAAGTTTAATCGAAAATGAAAAAAATAGAAAATATTATTGCACACCTTTTGTAATGCTTCCGAAAAGGCATATGCTACTTGAGTATTTTTGCGAAATGAACGAAATGACCCAAAGAGCTGCCAGTTTATACAAGCGAAATCAAAAGTTTTCTTGCTTGAATCTTGTACTGTATACATATAAGATTAATTAGTGTGAAATATGGAACCAATATAGCATTTGTCAGATTTCTGTATAGATACGCATCACTTGTTAAACTTTTCTATATGGAAAAGCAACATTTGGCAGATTTCTGTATAGCTTTTTGCCACATAAATGAATACGAAATTTGGACTACGTTTTTAAAATAGAGAAAAAATTATTTCAAACGAGTCGAATCATATTTATGGCTATACGAATACAATAACCACCTCACTATTGCAGCATTGTAAATCTAACTCGATTTTATTGTTGGCTAAATCTCCTTGATTGAAAAACGCATTTGAACATTGGCTAAGACCAATACTTTATAATGAAATTATCAATTCAGAAAGGAAAAAGACAATTGTTACTGTTACAAATACCGAAAAGGAAAGAATTATAGTTTTTTTTTTTTTTTTTCATCTTGTGTTAAATTTCTGATAACTGTGCCTTAGATACATAGATTTTTGACACCTCTAAGACGAAGAAGGAATGTAACGTATTGGAAATAATTGGATGTAAATTCAGTTGTTAAAAGTGGTAATTTCTTTGATATAATTATACAGAGGGAATCCTTCATGGGACCAAAACAATACAGTCTTCAGAAACTCCAAATTATTGATCATAAATAAATTTTCAGAGAATTTTAAGTCACTTATCGTATTGTATAGTAAATGCACAATTATTAAAAAACGCTTGCAGGAAAAACACTTCTCTTTAACCCGTACAATCGTACTGCTAACACTAACGCCTGATGAGTTTTAAAACTTCTAAGAAATTTCCACCAACGAAGACTTGCGATTTCGTTTCACTACACTTTTCAGAGTTCTACGACTTCATTCACCAAGTTTTTCTCTTTACCATTTCATTTTTCTGCTGTTTCATTACCTAGACATTTCCTCTTCACAATTGCATCATTCACAGTAGATTCAGGCTTCAGTTGAATATTCGCAATCTCATGAAATGAATTCCCACAAAAGTTACATCCCACTGTACTACCACGATCAAACTCATTAAGCTTCGTTGATTAACTTATTGCTTCAAAAATGCAGAAATACAAAATGACAAACCACTACTGCGCTTATAACTTTAGGTTACGCATCAAATTGCGACCCCCGCCAGAGTTACTTTTTAAAGGGGTATCCGGATACTTTTGGTTAGATAGTGTAGAAAAATAATGCATAGGCAATGATATGACAGATTATGAAATTTATGAAAAAGATTTCAGAAATTTCTTTAAAAAAAACTGCAATTGCAAATGTTATGCATAGACGTTTGATCACCGATGCCATATTTGGCAAATATTGGCCATATTGTAAATATTTACTAACTGGCTGATACAATGATAGAAATCCGAAGGCAAGAATCTCGTCGGTAGAGATGAACTTATCGTAGATAAATGCTTTATGATACTGTACAGGAAAGAATTTAGAGATGAGACTCCACCCTCCTCTCGATGGGATTATTACGAATGAGAAAGTCTACCTTGCTCATCAATGTTTGAGTTTCCACGGTTTAGCGTAAGTTAATTTACGTTTATTTAGGCGTATTTTATTTGGTGTATTCCTTATATTATACAATAAGAATCTTAATCACCTGAACAAAGAATCAATATTTCTAATACGATTTCTGAGAAGTTTTTCACACTCACCTGAAGAGCAACGAAGTCAAAGAAACCTGTTTCGCTAAGGATCGATACCAGCACCATCATTCCAAATAGTAGCTTCATTGTCTCCACGTCCATCCATGTTAAAATTTCCACCGAGGAGGGGCGCTACGTAATAGCAAAAAGAAAACAATATATTATTCTAAGAAAGGTTATTCAGGATGAATATCAAAATGCATTGCTATTGAAATCGGAACTTCATCCAATTATAGCATAATTTTGGTTTAATAATTGTTGTAATAATTTCATAATTTCTTGTTAAAGAATTTCAGTTAGCTAAGACTATCCACTTACTAAGTAATTTTATACATTTATTTTCGTAGCAAAAAAAGGATAATAAAATTATTTGCTCAAAAATTATTTCATTCATTGCATATTTATTGATATTGAAAGCAAAATAATTTTAAAAACAAACAAAATGATTTCAATAAGTTTCTAGAGATAAATTAGATAATAAAAATCTGATTGTAATTAGCACCATTTTATTCTAGTTTTCATTCGCCAAGTCGAAGAAGTGTGTGAGAGAAAAGATTCGTTTTACTTTTATTTAAAATCTATTTCAACAACTCCCACTGTAATTACTGGATAAACAGTCTTCGATTCCTTTAATTAGTTAATGAAAATAAAACCTAAATAAATTCTCGAAAAATAAATCAAAAACCAACAATCTACACGGCAAGCCTATACGAATCTAATGTGATAATGCAACATTGAAAAAAACCTCATCTCATAGTGAACCAAGCGTAGAAGCAAATACAAATTGAAATACTAGAAATATTTACATAAATATGATTCTTAATTTTATTAATTTATCGGTGGCAATTGTATAACACTTCCACTGCAAGGTCTTTAAATCCTTCGTATTATTTTAACTATATATGGTAGAAAGCTACAAATAAGGATGTGCTTTTGTAGCAGAGCTGACAACATGAATACATGTCAGCAGACAATTGTCACATGAGTAAAAATGTGGTTTCGCCACCCATTTACTGAGATTTTCGGTTGGAAAGGAGTACAATCTTAGGTCAAAAATTAATTCATTTGGAAGATATGAATCTATTACCGATTTCCATAAGATATCGTATACTTTTAGTGGCGAAACTGTGAATTATAATAGCTATTTTGGCAAACACCTGTGAATTTTTCGCCACAGCAAGTGGTTAACTAATCCTTTTTATGAAATAAATAGCATCAGATAGCTAACTCCAGTACAAAGATAATCTCAAAGAAAAGTAAGCAAGTTACTGATTTCATAATTATAGATTAAACAGCCAATGGGCCGGCATCCTGGCATAGGGATAGCATGTCTTCCCGAGGCCAGAGTGCCCTGGTCCGGGCATGGTTCTTCTTTGTTATATCTGTGAGGTGTATGAATGTGCCCCCCTGTAAAAAGGGGTTGTACAAGCGAATAGGATACATGAAGTAGTTAAGTCGTACTCTTGGTGTCAGTTGGCACTACTGAAAAAACAAGAGATTCTCATTCGGCTTAAATCGCCGATAGATAACTGTTGGCGGGCTTGTAAAATTTCATAAGTGACAACACAAAATAACAACAGCTAATGGAGGGTAATTACTAATTATAAGATATAATTTTTAAAAAATCAGAATTTAATGAGAATGAGAGCTTTGTTTTGGGGCTCCATGTTGTGAGCACCCTATTCTGTGGTGATCTTTTCGTTTAAATCGATTGAATATCTCTAAAGCAAAATGAAGTTATTCGATATGGTTATTAAATAATTTTAATAAAGGGAGCTCTGCTGATGGTATTAATATAATTTTCTTTTTATGTACAAATTAATGTGAATACAAATTAGATTTATTTTTTCTTGAACGATGTAATTTATGAAACATACCTCGCCAACCACAGCTAAACACGCAATGGCAACAGTGGCTCCAATCATCGCAGCAAGAGTCTGATGAACCAACTGGGAGAACATAAAAACATGAATGAATTATTTTGCTATAATACTTCACATAATATAGTTCGTATACAACAAGGCTAACATATTATTTGTAGATCAAACATAATATCTATTAATAATAAAGATGAATGTGTATATGTGTAGGTTGGCATACTACAGGACAGACTATTTGATCTATAGCTATCGAATTTGGAAAACGAATACTTTGAAATATGCAAATGTGCACTCCCATAACGACTTTAAAATTTTCCCCTTTACATTTTTAATTAATTAAAATTAAACCGAATTTTAGTATTTTTCTGAGATTGCTATCGGATTATTATTAGTAAGTAAATACTAAATTATTTTTTTAAAAAAACGTATTTTTAATAATGTGAGTTTAATGTGTTAATCTTTGCTGAATTTTGGCGATGAAAAAAAATTTCATTATTTCAAACAACAGATTACATTTTGCCCTGACACTCAACCCGTTTTCATTGTTTCATGAAACATTTAATCAATTTTCTTCGATTTTTCCCAGATATACAAGAATTCCGCATAATATTTGTGCAGCTTATAAAAAGGTGACTTTACAATATCACGAATTTAGAAATTTGATGAACTGGATATTTACATTTTTAATATCACCCTGATTTAAAACTATATCCATTAGAGAGGTTCATGTTCACAATGAACAGAACTAAGAACAATTATAATTGCTCGGCTTTTGTGAGATAATTTGACGAAACAACCGACAAGAGGTTAAGTTCTAAGAGATTTATCTGAAATCAAACACAAATAGTATTCATGGCTAACGAAATAATCGCCTGAGCCGACTAGTAAGTCAATAAAAGAGCAAACGTAATTTTTGTATTTATTTTCCATATTTATTTCATTTTAGACAAAAATGTATTAATATAGATTTATGAACAAAAACGGCAGAATGCACAAATGATTAATAATTATAAGAAATTTATTGTAAGAAAGAAGGTAGAAGAAATAGTTATCAGCTTTTTTCTTGTTATGGAATATTATAAATAATTAGCATAGTTTAATGGATTTTATATTAAAAGAATAATGAACAAAACAAATTTACTCGTAATTTATTTACATTTGCATTAATTAATGCATTGTAATGAAATCGTATCCATCATTGTAATGCATTTACATTTATTAATTGAATTTTTAGTAGAATAACGAACAAAATATATTTATTCGTAATTTAACTATGTTTGCATTCGTTAATTGAATATTTTAACCGAAAAATAAGTAACACCTATTTATGCATTTCAGCATTTATTTACATTTGTACGTTCTCTAAAATTCTATTTTTCAGAATAGAATCTATTCTAACCCTTTTAAAACATTTAAGCAGTGCTTTTTTTTAGAATAAATGATGTGTCCATATTTAAATTTAAAAAAGAGAAAATACGTATCTCTACAAAACAAATATAAATAAAGAAGCAATTGACTGATTAAAAATACTTGTATTTTTCGAAACCAATTTAATTTCTAGTAATTGCTACAAACGGCAATCAAATATAAAAATAGAAACCAAATTAACTGCTCAATACTTGATAGTTTTACGAGGAATTAAGTTTTCAAGGTTAATCTAAGAGGTAAAAAAGGCAGATATTTCGGATTACTCATCAATTAAAAAGTACTTTTAGGGAAAAATAATATTATCTTTAGGCAATAACCGCAATATTTGCATATTTCGGCAACAAACAAAAACATAAAATATGAATTTATTATACGATATGCGATATATTGCGTATTTACGATATTTTTTAATTGACAGATTGCATGTATTTCTTTGATGTTATCTAGAAGAACAGTTTTATTGATGCAATACACATTAAGTTGAATCACGCAAACATAAAAGATTTCAGCCATGACTTATAAAATTAAATTCAATTTTTGTTAGACGAAAAGTAAGATTAATGATTATTCTTATATTAATTAATACTAAAATAAACTTCTTCATATTTATTTTTATAACTGGCGGTTCAACTGTGAAAACTAAGATGATATGAAATATAAAAAAATTAACATATTTTGATCATTTCTTTATCAGTGTTTAAAATTTAATTTCTAATTATATCTAAGATATCTTATACACAAATAAATCTATTTAATATTTTTAACTGGCACCAATGGCAACATGCCTGTAAATAAAAACAAGAAAAGAAAGAATCAATGTTAATTTTTTTGTGGAGTCATTAAGTACAGGAAAATAAACAAAGCAATTCAAAAAATATTTTATTTAGCAGGAATTTTTATTTTTGTACTAAATGACACTGATCCTTTTTTTAATACAATAAGGAAAATAAATATACTTTTAGGAGCTGAACATCTTCACTTCCAATAATTTTGTTCGAAATTTTAAACGGATCTATAATTTTGATGGTATAATCATGGGTAGGCCCCGATAAGTAATTCAACGCATAAGTATTTGCTGAACAAGAGGACCTGTTTATTGCTCCGAAAAATTAATATATATGAATATTTTAAGTTGAATTTCCCCTTAAAATTAATCTGATATATTTTTTAACACTCTTAAGTACTTTTACTAAACAAAATTTTAGAAAATAATTGAATAAAAAAACGAAATCTACGATCTCAAATTTCGAGTTATCATGCAAGAACATTATTTTAAAGTCATTATTTGTTTTAATCAATTTACGTCATTAACCCGATTAAACCTGTTTGAAACAATCACGAGGCTTCTATATAGCTCTCTATCCCTCTCTTTCTCTCTCTCTATAAATGTATGCTATTCCAAATGCTAAACTATTTACCAAATAAATACCTAAACACATTAATTTATATGGAATTTTTATGAAAGCAATACTTTTGTCAACATAAAGTACTATTTTCTCATTTCTGAAATCATAAAGCAGTTTCATAATGGATTAATTTCAGAAAGTAGTCAAATCCTTCAATGTTTCCCATTTAAGAATGAATGAAAGGATATTTCCCCACTGGGAGAAGGAGAAAATACTTTAATCAAAACTGCTATTAAGAGCGAGTGAAGTTTTTTTGAACACATAATAAACTTAAATTATTTAATATCATTCGAGAAAAAATCCCATTCCGTGAAAATAACATCTATGATGCCATTGTTTTACGTCAGCCATTTAAAAACGTATTTGCTATCAAAGAAGCATACGTAATAATAAAAGAATACTGATAAAAGCAGGTCAACCTTTTAAAAACGTATCTGCTTTCGAAGAAGCATACATAATAATAATGAAAACTGTTAAAAACAAATAAAAATAAATCCGATTATAAGATGTTGGTTAATATTGCCATTTATGCTTTATTTATTGCCTACGCGATTTCGAACTCCAATTATTTATTGCCTTCAATTATTCAAAACCAGCTAATGAGAACAGCAGGGTCATGTTCTGACATGATAATAAGGCGACACAATGACGCACTAATTTGACCGGTGCCAGAGAGAAAACATCAAAGTACAAAGAGTTAACCTAGATCGTCTCATTTTTGAACTATTTTGCTTACGAATTGTCTTATTTCCCCAGACAGTAAAAAGTAACTATATTTCTGAAATTATTCCTTTTTTCTTTTTTGTAGAGGGGGAGTGGAGTGTAGGTGAAAATCTTTAAAAAATGAAAATTCCTCGAAAAGTTGGAGAGATTTTTTTTTGATGATTATAGTGTTTTTTATAAATTATAAAGAACGACTTGAGTTGGTAGTAATAATATTTGGAAAAACACTCATACTCTTTTATGCATTTTCGCGTTTTTTTTTTTTTTTTTTTTTTTTTTAATTATGTGGGAACATGAAGTTGTTTTCTCTTGATGTTTTTGAGCCTTAAAATGCGCAGGCAATAAATTGGCGATTTATCCCTTTTTATTTTGTTTTATTTTAGAGTCGAATTTCATAATATAACTTTTGAGATAACTTTTTTGTCTCCGAATATAGTTTTATTTTGGAGTCGGCCTTCACAATATCGATTTTTAATTATTTATCGTCTGATGTTGTAGTATTTCCATTGGAAATCCCGGCGTTATTGCCAAATTCGGCAACGTTTTTTAAAAATAAACCTAAAAAGTTAAAATATCATTTGTTTAATCGATAAAGATTGTTGGTTCAAGGATAATTTCAACAAATTAAAATAGGGCTATAAGAAAATAATGCAGATGATTGTCACATCTGGCGATTTATCGCCAACTGAAGTTGCAACTTTATTTCCAAATTGTACATTCTCCGAATTCGTACGAATTGTCTTATTTAAGTCGGTTTAAAAAGGTTTGAAACTATCATGAGACTACCAGATAATGAACAGCTCTATATTTAGAAAAACTATGGGGTTTTTTCATCTCAAAATCGGTCGAACTTTTGGGGAAAAGCTCAACAGAAATATTTCTTTCGAAACTTTCCAGTTATAGCAACTTATCCCAGGCATGGGACAAGTTATAAAATATGTGAGGTAAGTTGTAACTATAAAATATTCAAAATTATTTTCTCATTATCATTATTTTATTAATTAAAGTACAGATTGTGGTTGACATCATTATTATTACTTGGCATAATGGTAATAAATAATATCAAATGGATTTTAGAAAAATAAAGATAAAAATCTTGAGACAGTCAATGTAAAAGTCAGTCTACGTCATAACGGCAATTAATTCAAGAAAGTGATACTATTTCCTATAAAAAAGGTTTAGATTTAGATTTTTAATATTTTTTATTAAATTAATTTCTATTATACCCTTCGAAATCTGATCTTTGAAACTGCCTGTTGATATTTAAAGCAGAATGTTTAAATACATGAATCAAGCACATATCAAAATAAACTCGCAATTTATAGCATATTACAGCTTTCCCCATCGTATTTTATTCTCGATTATTTATAAAAAATATTGCGATTAGTGAAAAAAAATCTAAAGTAACCTTTTAAAACTTAACACAGAAACAAAATAAATAGATAAAAGAATGAAGTATCTTATCTTAAATCAGAATTTACGAAATATTAGTTAAAACGGAGGGCATGTTCACAACTTTTCGGTACTTGTTTTGGCTGGGTACTGAACTATGCTAATGTGATAGGATCTGTTATAAAAATATATTTAGCAAAAATTAGTACAGTTAATAGTAATAAAAATTAATAATTATATATAATTTTTTGTCGTGTCCGTGTTTCCACGGAAAGGGGGTGCAGTAGCTTCTGAGGGTAAAGACCCCTGAGCACCCAGAGGGCAGAAGTCTGAGTTTTAGCTCAAACGAAGGTGACACACACACATTCGCTTGCACAACCTCTTTTTACAGGGGGGTACATTCACACGCCTCACAGACAGAACAGAGAGTAACAACCATGCCCGAACCGGGACGCCCAGATCACGGGGAAGACATGCTACCCCTGTGCCAGGAAGCCGGCGTTGTCTATAATATTATATATATATAATACTAATTAAATAATAAAGTAATAAGAATAGTTAAAACGGAGGGCATGCTCTCAACTTTTCAGTACTTGTTTTTGCTGGGTCTGAACTGTACAATTGTGATAGGACCTGTTATAAAAAATATATTTAGCAAAACTTGTATTAAATATTTTTAAAAAACCCCACTGAATTAGCATATGTGGTGCAACGTATGTCTGTTGCAACCAGCTTCTAGCTCCCATACTCCATTTCCGAGAAAGTTAAAAAAAAACTGCAAAAAACTTTGATCTGAACTGTTATTATAGGAGAAATGTGTCTTCAAGATACGTTACATTCCAGAAACATGACTAATTCGTTTTTTAACGAGGAACAGAAACAGGCACGTGTTAAATTTGGTCATGGGCATTTGTTGATCTCACGTGGCCATGTATACAAATGTACCGGCTCACGAGGCAAAGCAGTTCTGACTAGATACTATCCAAATCTAACATGTGTTCAAGCAACATAGTTTATCTAAATAACAGTGATGCCATTTTCCAGTGATCCTGGAATCACTATCACATTATGCAAATTTGTCAGTCACCGATGTAATAATATGGTTGATTAATCTAGTTAAAAAACTTATCTTCTTAACAATCTCATTAGTAACTTCAAGACATAATATTTCTCATAAAAGCAAATTACTCTCTTATGAATATCGCTATCTATCTAAAGAGAAAAATGATACTACAGATAATCGTTTGTTTACTGAAGAGTTTCGTAGATAAAAGAACAAATCAGTATTTAACTATCTGATGTACCAAACAGCGAGCTCGTTAAGTGTTTTATCTTTCAGATTAACGCTGATTATTAGAAATGTTTAACACTTTCTTTTTTTCATTATGATTACATTCTCGAACAATAACGCTATTCATTGATACACGAAACATAAAATTTTGATTAAAAATAAAGTATATTTTGTTTGTCATTGAGATTAGCTGTGTTTAGCAATTTTGGATCTCATGAAATATGATATCGTGGAATTTAATGGAAAAATGTAATAAAATTAATTTTGTATTGATGATGTAGTATTTGTGTCTCCTGAACTTCCTGAAAAACAGAAACGAGAAAAATCCGCTTCCAGTTTCACGATCTCTTATTTAGTGATTTCATTTTGTCACTAAATAATATATCTTTAGTATTGATAATTGTCATACTTTCTGAATAAATCTCTTTATTGTCATTTAATGATAGAATTAAAGCTTTTTTTTCTCTTTATTGACATTATTACCAAATATTCATTTTAATTATCTTTAGTTGGTAAAAATGATAATGCCATATTGAATAATTTAAATATAAATTTATGAAAAAAAAATAGAAGTTATGTTTTTCGTATCATATTTTTAATACATTACATATACAATTTTTGAATAAGAGGGTAGTTTCGGAGATAGTGAAAAGTTTTTTTATTTTAAAATTCGCTTTAATTCACCCCAGAAAGGCATAAATTATTTACAAGAGGCCCAAACAAGACATGTCCGCCGACAGAGCTGCATAAGGGCCAAAAAGGTAAGAAGAGAGGAAAACTAACTATCCCTGGTCTTATATAACATGACATGTTGATAGGAAAAATATTTTTTTTCTCAGTGCTTACACACTATTAAGGTGGGTTCACACGAGGCTAACTATTGCGCGCAATCGTTGCTTCTCTGCTGTTGTCCCTGTATTGTCCTCGTAGAAACAGTTGAGACAACGGAACAATGCCCAACTGTTGAACCGACGGGACAAACTTTTGGCATTCTCCCATTGTTATCACGTGATTTTCGGGAAATAGGCGTGATCTTCTGCTGCCTTCAATAGTTAGCCTATAGTGAGCTCACCTTTAAGATTTCGATAGGGATTTCCGAGTCATGCCAATTCTGGTAAGGGAAAAGTAGGGATATTTTTAAAAGAATGCGCTTGCTTTACATTTTTCTAAGCGTATGAAAGTGCAAATGTAAGCATTTTTACACAGTTTCTCTAGAATTAATTAAATAGAAAAAATAGGATGGGATCAGGAAATAACAGAACGTTTAATTATAAAGTTACTATAGGCTAAATTAAAATAAAAGTTTAAAAACTAACTTAGATTTAAATTAAAGTTTAACATATAATATTATAAAAGCATCACAAAAGTATTTTTTTGATATAAAAGTCATATTTAATTATATATATATTAATATTCTAGTGCCGGAGTCCAGGCATGGGGGTAGCGTGTCTTCCCCTTGATCTGGACGTCCCGGGTTCGGGCATGGTTGTTCTATGTTCTATCTGTGAGATGGGTGAATGAGTCCCCCTGTATAAAAGGGATTGTGCAAGCGAATGTGAGTGTGTCACCTTCGTTTGAGCTAAAACTCAGACTTCTGCCCTCTGGGAGCTCAGGGGTCTATATCCTCAGAAGCTACTGCACCCCTTTTCCGGGGAAACATGGACACGACATCCTCATCATCAACATTCTAGTCTATATTTTCTTAGTAACTTAATTTTCCGATATGTTATCATTTTTAAAATAAATTATCTATTCCTAATGTTAAAAATTGAAAAAGGATTTTGAATTTTTTAAGACATAATAACAATATTATTTCATAGATTTGGATACCAGTGGCTTTAAATGAAGTAAAAATGACATTATTGTATTCTTTGAATAACTTACCTCGAAAATTATCATCGCATATAAACCAATGAGAATGAAGAGAGCCATTAAAATATGTCCTATAGCTAGTTTTGGACGTACAGCGACATCTACCGACAATGATACATAATCTCTTTTCTTGTTGGTAGAGATGGTTAGCTGATAAGTTTTACTACAAGTAAAAAAAAAGAAAGGTTTTGTAAAACATCTATAAAACAATGAATGGATTTCAAAACTTTTTTTAAAAAGACTTCTTTTCAGTTAGCAATATTTTTAAAAAATTACAAAAATTATAAGAATATTTAATAATAATATCATCTAGCAGAAGTCAACACATTTCTATTGATATGTAAGTAATACATTATAGGCCTAATTAATAAATTCACATCTGTAAGTTCCCTCTGATAACGTTCAAAGCCAATTAAGGCTCGTACGTAGTTGTAATACGTAAATTTAATTTTGTTTGAACTTTGAAAAATGGGAATTGGGTGAAATGGCTCCAATATCTGTGTTAAAAATGCTGAGAAAATTATCTAGACCGAATATGAACACTATGAACATAATATACTCTATATTATTAATAACATTTTCAACGCTACCGACGAGATATTTCGTCTTTAAGGTACTTCCAATTACAGGCTTCTGTGGATTGAAATTTGTTTCTTATCCCAGTCTAAATGAGTTGAAGCTTCTAATATATATTTAAAAAATATCTTCAAGACCTTTACTTGGCATAAGAGACAAATTTTAGCCCACAGAAACGTGCAATTGAAAGTATCTGAAAGACGAAATATCTCGTTGGTAGCATTGAAAGTGTTAAGATATCTTCACAACATTATAGAACAATCAGAATATCCAACAACACAGTGGAATAATATTGAACTACATATTTTGATAGAATTAGAGAAACTACTGAAAAAAAGATATTTTCTAAAAATTCTTGTTAATTTTGAATATTAAGGAGTTTTTCCGATTCAAAACGGGAATGTGGAAATTTATTTCAAACTAATTTTTATATAATTATGTTAATTATGAAGATTCGAAATCTAATAACTACGATAATAGTAAGGATTAGCAGATTTAAATTTAAAAAATCAAAGCAAAGCATAAAGTATATTTTCTTCCGTATTAAACAGCATCTAATAATCAAACAATTGTGTAAAATAATAAAATTTATTATCCGGCAATGATTAAAGAGTATAATATTTTCTGCAAAAAAGTAAAGAGAAATATGATTATTAAAAAATATTTGCAATTATCTGTAGTATAAGTTGATTCTTTACCCTTTTTAAAATTTCAGACGATTTATTTCTCTACCAAATACAGTAAGTGAATTCTAAATCACGGTTAAACAACAAAACTGAAAGAATAAAATTTTTTTTTAAAAAAAAAAAAAAAAAAGACTCTAAATAATTGCAGCAATTTTTTAAAAAGGTAACATGTTACAAAAAGGTGAAGAATGTGTTTAATTTTGTGTCAAACGATTCTTTTAATCTTAATTAATAACAAAAATATAAATACCACAAAAATGTAAATGTTTATGAGTGAATCCTCATCATAATCTCGATTATCAAATATTCCATTAACCGAATTTATTTTCAAAGTTTTTCTTTCCGTTATTTCCATTAGTATATTTTCATCTTGAAAACTGAATATGAGAGATTTCTACAGCGTTAAAAAGGTTATGAAAATATATTTTTCACATCGTTATAAAAATATTTTTATTTTTCAATTGATAAAAAAATGTTTTTCTCTGACCATTGTCCTATTCATTCCTATTTCATGAGACGGCCAATTTTTACCGATTCTTTCTCGCTAAATGGTGAGATGCGTAAGGATGGAAACATTTCCGGTTTTCTTCGTGAGTCTTTTACTGTGATTTCTGCCCTAATGTAAACATGTCCTCCTCGCACCCCTATTTAACCCTTATTAAATCCCTAATTTCATCCCCAGTTAAACGTATCAACCTTCCAGCGGGCGCGCGTATGTGAAAGATACACTAGAGATGAATTTCATTTTATACCTTTAGATCTGGTGGCGCTGGGAACGCTTGTCCTTGGCTATTTGTCCCCCTCCATTTGACCTATATTCAGTTGTAGTCGTAAGTTTGTGGTGTTAATAGGTCTCTGTCTATCAGATATTTGTATTTTAGAGATACGCGTGACCTTTTATGTAAGTTTTTGTTACATCTAATTTTTTATGATTTTGCAAATAAATCTGTGTTGTGACTGGCGACAGTTGGCAAATACACTTAAGAAAAAAAATGTTGAATAAGCGCACCCATGTCTCTACAAAGTGGGCTAAAATTAAAGGTGCGAAAGAGAAAAGCTGAATTAGGTATCGAAGAAGTGGAAGATGCGATGTCAGGAAAAAAAATGCAAACTGCCAAAAAGAAAAGCGGACTAGAATCACGAGCTTCAGCTGTGAGATTTGCCAGAAATTTATGTTTGGAGCACACTAAAACATTTGCTCAAATTGCAACGCTGTAATGAAATAACAATGAAACTATTTTCTTCCTTTTTATATCTAGCTTTCAATTACTTTTTCTTTTTTATACATAAATTCTGTATTATTTTTTTGCACTTCTATATTTTATATGAAAATTGATCTGTCAAAATATCGACAATTTCATTTATATTATTTATAAATCAATTCAGTTAACCTGCGGTCATTTTCTATTTTTATTGCAATCTATGTTTATATTTCTGCTTCTTTTTAAGTAAAAAATGTTTAAAGTGATTGTAGTTATTAATCCTAAGCTGTTTACAACATGATTTTCATAGTTACGCTTTTAAAAATTTACGATTTACTATAGCGTATGTGGGAAATACGAGCGACCTTTCATGTTGGTATGACGGCAGGGCCCGCTGGAGGGTTAACGCATGCGCAAAAGCGCGGAAGGTTTTAGAATTTGCTCGCAAACAATAAGCCATGCAATGTTTTATAATGCATTCAAGTAACAAAATTCGGTTTTATTCGAATAGCAAACAGTAGAATACTTACCTTTCAGACATTTCGTACGATTCTAAATTGAAATCATGTTCCAGGACGTTAGAATCAATTTTGAAATCGCGTGTGTTAGAATCTAAAAGAAGTTTCCAATCTCTCGAGATTTTCTGGAAAAGAAAAACAATTATAACTTAAATTTTAAAAAACAGAAATCTCTTTTAGAGGATAACTAAGAAAAGTTTAGGACGTTGCTTAAAATTTTAATGTTTGTAAAACACTTAGCAAGTACGAAATTATCAAAAGCAATGAGGATGTAAGATGAAACTTGAAATTGTTAATATCCTTAAATTGAAATCAATCAAGCAATTATTCTAGAACAAAAAGATTGCACGAAACTAGATAACAATAAAGAAGTTCCTTATTCTCTTGGGAAAAAACAATCAGGATTTCTTTCCTTAAAATAGCCAATAAATTGAACTCATTAAAATATTAAATATTTTGTTTTTTATTTTCATACTGAGATATATTATTTTAATTAAACTTAATTCGTCTTTATTTTCAGTTCATTTTTTCATCAGACATAAAAAACACAAAATTAAAGTTATCCGATTAATGCTGTCATTCATTTAATATTATAAAATCTTGAACTGAACTATTCAAATGTACACAAAATTATTAGTTTAATATGATCTCTATGTTATGACGCTTAAAGATAGGGGTAGGGTTAGGGGTAGTGCGTCTGGAATATGTTGCTTTTTCCCCTGTATTCTATCTGTGAAATGCATGAATGAGCCCTCACCACCACCACACCCCCGGTAAAAAGAGTTAAACCAAAAACAAGAATTCCTACGCATGGTTTTTTTAATGTATTTTTTGAATTTTAAGATGATGTAAAAATTATTTTTTTAACTGTAAAGTTTTAGAAAGTTATCCCGAAAAAACAAAAGTGAATATTTCTTTTATTTTCTGGTTCATTAAAATTCTAATTAAAAATTCAATAAATCACTTTTCTATCCTCCGAAATATATATTTGGCTATTTGGAAGGCTTTCGGCCCGGTGTTTAGAGAGCCAGCATATACACGTAAGGACCAAAGTTTTTTCCTTATTTCAAGATCATAGCTTAGTTAAGGCCTTATCACACGCAAAATATCTTCGACACTTTCCCTCAGCAAACGACAACGAAAGTGACGTCACTTCAAATTTTCACATGATTGGTTGAATTTCGTTTGTGGACAATATTTTCGAGCTGGTTAGAAAAAGTTGTCGATTATAAAACGCTTGACCGGTTTTTGAGGGTAGAAACGGAAAAGTGCTGACGAAATTTCACCGGGTGATAAGGCCTTTAGAGTACCAATACGTTTTCCCGCCAAATACTCTTGCCAACTGATAACATGTCTTTAGCAAACCTATACTAATTACTTCCTAACTCCTTTTTTTCAATCGGCTAGGCGTGATTTATTGGCCTTTTATGACCCGAAAATGGCAACACGCATTTATCCCCCTACCTTAAAAAGCGGTTGTGCAAGCGACGGTGTGATCTTCATTTGAACCAGACTTTTGCATTCGAGTACTTATAGGTCTTTACCCTCAGAAATTACTGCACCCTCTTTCTGTGGTTAGGACACGACAACATCATCATGGTTTCTTGTTATTAGTTTTGAAAAAAAGATCAACCTATCTTTCATTTACGAACAACCTTAATGGTAGAAATACATAACATTTCAGATTACAATTATAAAGAAATAACCGACATTGTTTTCCTCCATATGATAGAGTTAATATTTTTTTTAAAACTTAAATTAGAGTGGTCAGGATTGGATTAAAAGTAATGCTAAAATGGGCTGAATCTGAACAGTTACATGTGAGGGGATTACGGAAATGAGATCGATAAAAAATATTTAAGAGAATTGTTTTGAGTATTAAAGAAAAAAATTGAAATTCTTAACAAATATGAAATTTTACTTAAAATGAATCAATTCAAAGTTGCGACTGAATTATAACTATTACTGTCTCGTTTTTGTAAAATTTTGAAAAAATAGTTTTTGTAAGCAAGATCAATTAATAAATGTTGATGATCCATTGGAGACAAATGTGTTGAAAGAATTGCGCGAAGATATGACTAAGTGGGTTAAACATTTGATATTTAAAATGTCTTAATGTAAAAAACAAGTACGAACAATATCAAAATGAAATATTGGAAATAGTCACTACAGAAAACAGTTAATTTATTTTTGAAATAAGTTATATATCCTTGAGGATTTTTCTTTTTCTTTTTTCTCTTTCTTTGATCTGATAAAAGTGAAGATTGATTTTACTCGGATCGGTGTATGTAAACATATGAGCCTTTTAAGTATTTTCTTAGAGCATAATTCCTGCATTTACAAGTGATAACTTATAGTAAATAATGACTGAAAGTAAGTATTATTTTTTATTCCACGAGCTGACCTTCCAAATGTAGTTTCAGACAAATCGGTTATGAAGTAAATTTGTATTATTTGAGTTTTGAAAAAAAAAAAAAAAAAAAAAAAGATTAAAAAATAAAGGATTACATTGTATATTTGGCAACGACTTGAAAAAAAAAATTCAATTCATCTTTAATGAAGCTGTTTATAATGGATACATTTTTCAAGTTTTCTTAAAATTTACATTAAAATTATTAGAACAGTTCTGCATCTTTTCATGAATGAATATTATTGAATATCATTGTAAATGCAAAATTAAATTTCAGTTAAATTGTTTTTGATACAATAGTTTAAGTTATAACCAATTAAATGAATCATGTTTTTATAAAGCTTATTATTTAAGCCTTCATGCCTGAAACTTCTTTTGGAGCAAAAATACGATGATGATGGTTATATCTAAAATGCAGACGGAATAATTAAAAATGATTCAAAGATGGCAAAATAAAAATTTTAAAATACTAAAAGTACAGTAAAATACAAAATTTATGTCAATTATGAATGACGCAATGCCTGTTTTTAATCATCTTTCAGGTACAGAGTGGGTCCATGAAACATTCCAACTTTCATTTTAAATACAGATAATTTTTGTTTTAAATTATATTATCTTCATTTGTATCAGTTATTTCTAAAATAAATTAAAACATATTTAATAATAAAATGAATTTTTCCATCTCTAATATTATCTGTAGGTTTCGTTGCCCAATTAACAATATTGAAGAAAGGAAATTATACTTACTTCGTATGTTCCATTAGCCGATATTTTTGCTACAGTGAATGTAACGAAGTCTTCTGTGACACCATATTGATTCAGTGGCAGAAATGGACCTTTAGCACTTACATGGATAGTTTCTTTGTCAAATATGATATCACCAGTTACGTTGATACCTTAGATTTCAGTTAAGGATTTTCATAAAATCGATACAATCAAACAAAAGTCTGCACTCTTTTAGTTAAAAGCTTCATTCAATTTTTTAACCGTCCATCCATGCTTCGAATATATATCCCAAGATCTCATATAGGAATGAACATATTTCTCAGGAGTATAAATAAGAAATACGTAACTTTTTCTTAGTCATAAATTTTCCATATAGGCAATGAAAAAAAAAAAAGATTAGTTTCATGAAGTAGTACAAGAAAGAAAGATAAAAGAAAAATAAGAAAGAAATTGAGTGGAGTCCTATTTAGATGTAAAAATTAACTATTCGAATCTAAAATGGTTTACTGAATCATTTTTGCTTATTTAAACTTAAAAACTTGACAGAAAACTCAGCGCCTAAGCTTTATCTTTTCATATTATGGTAGTGTTTTATAATTTGAGATGCTATCTTAATTAAAATGGCAAAATCTTTGGTAAAAATTTCTACAAAACATTTCATTTTTATTCACAACAAAACTGTGATGTGTTATTCAAGTTATACTTAAATTTAATATGATAATGCTTATAGGATAAATATATATATGTAATTTACGATATGCCTACTAGACAAGTCATATAAATTTTTTAAATTCAATTCCTACTCATTGTCTTATATTATTTATATATATCTTATATTACTTTTGATCGGTTGTCGCGTCAAAATTCTCAGAGCTTGATGACAAATTTGGCAAATATTTGGCGACATGATGACGGATTTGGCTATTAAATAGAAATTACTGGAAAAATTTAATTCATATTTGAAAAAAAAAATCCACCTATATTAACATCAATTGTCATGCACTACAAATTTTGAAAAATATATTTGAATTTGAATGGATGAATAAAAAATATATTGATTGAAAATTTGAACGAGATATATATTGAGAGGGAGAGTGTGAACTAACAGTAGGGATTGAAAAAAATTGCTATACAATTGAATTTTATGAGTTTTGCAAGTAACTTACTAGTAAGTAACTCATTAAGGAAAGATTTTACAAAATTTTAATTCAATTTCTGATTAGTAATTAATCAAAGCTTTATTGCTTTTCCACAATAACTTAAAATCATATTTTTGAATGCCATTTTAAGATCAGAAGAAAAAAATCCCTTTTCCGTGACACCAATTTAATTATTGAATAATAATTTTCTGTTTCGAATATATAATACAAAAATATTTTTTAAATCCGTTTTGCAATAATATTTTTCTTTGTTTAAGTTACTGTATTTATGTTTAAATAAGTTGCGACTGTATTAAACGAATCTTTTTTATGTGCTCATTGACGTTGCCATAAGGAAGAGCGAATTTAAAAACAATAATATAAAGTGATAAAAATAATATAATAAATTTAAAATATTATTATGATATGATGTTTTTTATGGAAGTGCTGACAATAAATTATCTCTGCAATATAAACTAGAAGTTTAATATTATAGGGGGGAAAATTCTCTTCGCCAAAATTAAAAGGCAAGTTAGAATAATTTTGTACAGACCTATATAGAAAAATTTTATGACTTCCTCTCTGATTTGTTAAAAATATGAAGGTGAAACTAGGTTGAAGACGATGTAATTGAGAACTTCCCAATAAGGTGCTATGAGTAAAATTTAAAAGTTGACAGAAAGTTTGAAAATCACTTTATAATTCCGTATTTCTTAGCAATTCGACGATCAACAAGACAATCTTTCATTACAAAATTTGTTAATTGTGGCAAAGCAATTCTACCTCTTATTTTAATTATTTTTCTATCATCAGTCTTAAGAAAGTTAGGGGGAATAAAATTTTCACCCTCTTTATTTCATCTAGGAATTCTGTCCTGTTTTTTATGTTAACAACTTACCTTATCGTATCAATCGACGGTTGATTTTGAAATCAAGGGGGCTCAATTGCTGAAGATCTATGAAAAGTTCCCCTCGTCATATTAATATTACCACTGCAATAAGTTCTATCTAAAATGTAATTATTTTTCAGTTCCTACTCATAATCAAGCTTAATTATTTTTTCAACTCCTACTATTATATCACACCCTCCCTATATACATTTATATATCTTGTTCAAATTTTCAATAGTTTATAAAATACTTGTTATTCATCTCCTCTAGTTCAAATACATTTTTTTCAAAACTTGTATTGGATGACACTTGATGTTAATACAATTTTTTAAAATATTAATTAATTAATTAAAATTTTTCTGTAATTTATATTTGGTCGCCAAAATGTTGTCAAGCTCTTAAATTACTGACACCCGATCATAAGTAATATAAGATATATATATAATTAATATAAGAAAAGAAGTAGGAATTAAATTAATTTAAAAAAAAAATCTATTACCTGTTATTTAACAATTTGAAGATCTGATTTTTAACCTATTAAGTGAATAAAGCGATGTATTTTTTGCATTAAGTCAAAACTGAGATTTTCATCCCTTTAGTTTTAAATATATACATGTGAAGATATGAATATACGTCTTATGAGATGGTCATAGACAATCTTTAAAAAAAACTTTGTGAAAAAAAAAAAGGTTAAATAGCATTAAAAATATCATAAACATTTAACTTGATATTAGATGAAATAAAAATGTTTTAATACAGACAGTAATTTCGTTCAAAATATTTTTAAGGATACGAAATGGGCGTTTCCTTGTAATTGCTATGGAATTCCAGTTGTCGTCACGGACTTTGATGAAACTGAGAGACACCTAAAAAGCCAACTTGATGAGAAAACGTATAAAATCTTTTAAAAATATGTGGTTACACAAATATAGACATGAACTTTCATTATTCTAATTTAATTTTACAGAATACAACGTAATTAAAGTTATCAGATTTTCTGGCCCTCTAAGCGAGATATTCTAGATACTGGAGGGCCGCGGTGGCCCGGTGGTAAAGTCTCGGCTTCGGAACCGGAGGGTTTCAGGTTCGAGACTCGATTCCACCGAAGAACCGTCGTGTGAGGGGGTCTGTTGCACGTTAAATCTGTCAGGCCAAATGTCCTCCCGCTGGTGCGGCGTGGTGTGGAGAGGGGGGTGCCAGTTCAGGTGTCGTTCTCGTCATCTGACCATGGTTCAAAATTACGAGGTTCGTCCCCCAAAAATAGCCCTCGTGTTGCTTTAAACAGGACGTTAATATAACTAAACTAAACCAGATACTGGATGTATAAAGAATCCCAAAATAAACAAAAAAATTCATAAAAAGAAACCCAGCGAGAGTAGTCTCCCTGAAATGTTCTCGCATGTTCTCTAATAAAGTTCTTATTCTATTTCCTTTGTATAAAATTGAAAACTTTTTGTAAGGCCGTGAATTATTTGCATGCTACTGGTATTCTATATTATTCTATGTTCCACTAAGATCTATATTTCGATATTTGTGAATTATAGATATTTGAAGTGAATTTATCATTTTTAACAAATCTATAGCGAGAATGTGTATTTTTCATGCCTATTTGCCAGGCGATTGACACTAAAATTTAACAAAAAATCTATAGTTGCAGCAAAAAAAAAAAAAAAAAAAAAAAAAAAAGCCCCCAAATTTTATAGATTTAAATTATTTTAATTTTCTCTCATATGAAATTAGAATTAGAAAGAAGGTCAACCCATTGAAGGATTTTGTTCAAAATTTCTCGCATTCTGTAATTCGATAAACATTTTGAATGCAAAACTTGTGAACGAAATTTTATAACTATAATTCTTTACGATTTGTAGGTATCAAGTTCATTTGTTGTCAAACAGCCGAACGCTGAGACTTCTTCCTCATGCTTTTCGTAAACAGTTTGATAACTCGGGAAGATATGAGAATCATCAAAATATCCATTTCTAACTTTTTGACGACTACTATACTTCCTTAATATTTCGGTAACGAGAAAAAATATATAATAATAAAAATATTATTGAAAATAGATGTATAATTAAAAATTTACCAAAAGATTACATGAATATTTATGAAAAAAAAAAAAAATACTACAAACAATATATTTAACATGCTTTTATAATTTTTTTTCATTCATTAACATTTTATTCCACTAATAAATATGTCATTTATGAATATTTTTAACGAATTCTTCGATGTTAAAAAGAATTTGCCAAATCTCGTATTACGTTTGTTATAATTATTTCTAGTAATAAATAGAGCTACCAATTGTTTGAATTCTCATTGCTTTCCCTCTCCCCCTATTTTTCAAATTATTGTTCAAGTGGTAATTATTTGAAGAATTAAAACAATCAAGAGAAAAAAAACTGAGTAAGTGATGGAGTTCTTATCAGAACGTGAAAAGATTTAAATTAAAATTCTTCAGGATCATCGATTTAAAACTGCAGTTATAATTTTTTTTATATGAGTTTATTTAACTCAGCTTATTTCATATTTGTAAAGAAAGAATTTTCTAATCGATTTTTATCTTACTTCTTGATGGACTAGAGTTTTGAAATTTTGCATAGCTGCGTATTCACGATAAAAAATATAACATTTTAATATCTTCAGAATTCAGTTATTAGATTATAGATTAATTTCAAATGAATTTTATTTTTAAATGAAGAAATGAATTTATATTCTGATGATGAATGGATGATTAATGAAAGAATGAATTTATATTCTGATGACGAATGGATGATTAATAAAGGAATGAATTTATATTCTGATGATGAATGAATGGCGATGAGTGGATAATTAATGAAGGAATGAATTTATATTCTGATGA
>JAPMOQ010044182.1:840568-860982 GCA_026543055.1 Argiope trifasciata | reverse complement strand
ATTATTATATTACATTCATCATAAATTTACAGTATACATTATATTTTAATTATTATATTACATTCATCATAAATTATATAAATTTTATTAACCTATAAAAGACTCAAACTAACATTTTTATCAGTTCTTACTTACTGGTTTAGTGTTAAGAGAAAGCAATCGGAAAAAGTCTCTTTTTTTATATATAATCTCAGGTAAAATATGGCTAAATCTATGTTACATTTGATTTCACGAGCCGCAAGAGTCCAAATCTGTCCGGGCAACTGATAGCTTCGAATTTTCTTACAGTTATACAAATAACAACACATATTTCATACTGATAACATAAAGCAAATTTTTGGTTTTGACGCAAATGCATCACTTAGAATTTCAAATTATCATATTTGTATCGTGTGATAGCGACAATATTTTGAAAGATGATTGTGTCAACACATAGGTTTTTAACGTAGGAGATTAAAGTAATGAGACTAATTTATAATTGCAATATTATTACCTTGGAAGATTCAAGGATTTCTTCAGAATTATGAAATATACCCTTTTTCCTTTCTTATCATCAATGAGAGCGAAACTTTTGTAGTTTGCTACAGATGTTATTGAACTTAAAGCTCATGGATGTTATAATAACTAAGGAACTTAAGCTTGACAAGTTTAATTGATGAAATATAGAAATCACATTCACTGCCACTGTGCGTTACAAATAATATGCAACTGTATATAACCATCTATGTTATTAGATGACACCTTCTCTACTACAATTAAAAGATAGCAAAGAAGGGGTCATCTGTTTATATAAATGGTCCTAGTATCAGGCGTGGATAGTGGCAGTGAACGTGTCAAATGTGCTAGCATAGCGTTTAAAAGCAATTTTAAGACGGACCATAATTTTGATGATATCCGTCCCCCATCAGACGACAAGGACAACACCTGAACAGCTCCATCCCATCCCAATTCTGCGAACCGCGGTGGCCTGGTGGTAAAGTCTCGGCTTCGGAACCGAACGGTTTCAGGTTCGAGACTGGATTCCACCGAAGGACCGTCCTGTACTCTTCTAAAAAATAATTCTTTTTGTTGTTGTTTTCTGTAGAAAAATTATATTTAAAATAAAAATCGATGTACGAGGAGTAAAGGGCAGAAGAAAAATTTCTACAGTTGAAAACATAAAATCTGGCGTCAGCATTATCAGAACAGTATAATATTTAATAGAAATTCAAGTCCATAAATCCATTGATAGGGAATTTTTTTCATACATAAAACTTGCATGAAAATTTTAATGGCAAATATATTTTCCCCAATATTATTTTCTGATTTCTCACGAGGCCGCGGTGGCCTGATGGTAAGGTTTCGTCCTCGGAACTGGAGGGTTTCAGGTTCGAGACTCGATTCCACCGAAGATCCGTCGTGTGAGGGGGATCTCTTGCACGTCAAATCTGTCAGGCCAAACGTCCTCCTGCTGGTGTGGAGAGGGGAGTGCCATTTCAGGTGTCGTCCTCGTCATCTGATCACGGTTCAAAATTACGAGGTCCTACCCAAAATAGCCCTAGTGTTGCTTTACAATGGAACGTTAATATAACTAAACTAAACTATATCAATTATGCATCACACTAACGGGAGGCATTTGATCCATGGCGTCAGATTTAACACGCACCAGACACCATGCATGGCATATTTTTATAAACCAGATATGATTGTGTCTCTCATCAAAAATCTTTAAAATACCAACAAATGAAAAACTAATGCAATTTTAAATCATTCAGAGTAATAAGATAGATTTATAAAATTTGGAATTGTCTGAAATATAAATTTGTTATCAAACAATTTCATTTATGGAAGAGCCAGTGGAAGGTTTCTCCTCTAAAGTAATAATATGATATGATAGTATAGCGTTCGCCATCCAATCGATAGGAAATATAAATGTCTACAGCCGTCTGTAACATCAAGGAAATTAAAATATTCCCGACCTTTTGATTTAAGTCATTATTAAATGAGAAATCCTAACTTTTGTTTTGGAGTGTAGCAAATGAAGCAGTTTTTACAAAATTTTCAGTTTACTGATTTATAGGTGTGCGAATAAAGCTGAACACGAATAAAAATTAATTATATAGTATATTCATGGACTAAATGGATGCTAATTATTATGAGATTATTGCTGATATTTTTTTTTCAATCTTCCTTTTTACCTCATACTTGGCATTTTTTCCCCTGTTAATTAATCACTATTTTTTAAATCAGATTTTAGTTGATTGTTTTGATTTAAATATTCAAAATTATTATGAACAGAGCAGATGCTAGTAAACATAACTTTTAATGTAACTATAATCTAAAAAAAGTATGCCAAATATTAATTTTTTAAAAAATTCTTCAAGACTATGCCAATGTGCGTGATATTTTCTATTACAATCTTCGTTAACCTTGCACAGGTCGCGCGGATTACTTTAAGACTTTAAGTGAGTTTGGTATTTAAAAAATAATTAAGATAGAAGTGCCTTGTTATGTTTGAAGTTGAATAAAGAATGTTGATTAATTATTTTGGAGTTTCATTTTGATTTGAAAATGGACTACAATTGTAATCCGCGCGACCTTTTACGTGACTTTATAGAGTGCGACCGGAGCAGGGTTAATTAATCTTTGACCAACTTGTCTGAAATATCGTTAATAGATAAGAATAATGGGTACTTTTCTGTTAAACGAACGCAACGAAAAATCGCCAAAAAAAAAAAAAAAAAAAAAAAAAGCAAAATTATGTCAAATTTCACATTCAAGCACGATTCACAGTTTGTTTCACTTGGCGACTTTGTTCGCATTTTGTTCACGTTGGCGACATTTGTTTCATCATTCGCTTGGTATGGCGACTTGACTCGTCTTTGGTTCACATTGACTACATCTTGCTCCCGTATAACGGAAAAATACCCAATATTGGGATCCTATTAACAATATCTTAAATCTGATTCAAAAATTCTATGTATCTAGCCTAAGATCCTGTCTAGATAGGTACATTTCCGAATTTCTCTTCAACACTTTTACGATTGACCAGACCCAATTAGCCGTACAAATTTTAAACTGGAATGTAAATGAGGATGCAGGATATAAAGTGAGAATATCGGTGGTAACTCGTTTTATAACCTTATATCCTTCGTCTGGAGCAGAAACCGACCTTCCAGGATAGAATTTGCATGGCCGGATCGGTGGTGAAAGGGTTAGTAGTGTCTATCCTCGGAATGTACTAAGTCTTATGCGTTGGGTAATGTCATCTGATATTCGATATCAGCACCTGGATTTGGAATTATGTTGTACTGACAAAATAGGGTGGTTAAAAGTATAAAGTCAAATATCCGGTTTGATAGTTTTCTTTTAATACCTAGCAGAGTCAAAATTTGTTAAAGAATTGCACTTTTGATCATATGATCACTTACCAGATTTCATTTATGTAAATAATTGCGTTGGTTTTCTATTTATCGTATTTATTCAACCGATTAGGTTCAACTTTTGTTAAAAATGTGTACTTTGATCACATGGTTCCAAATTAATTTTTATTGATTATATTTAGTTTAATTAAACAATCAAATTTTATTCATTCACATAGTTTTGTTTTTTATTTATCATATTTGCCTATACGCAAAATGCAAACAGACTATTCATAATAAAATTTGGTAACACATTTACAATTTTGAAAAAAAAAAAAAAAAAAAAAAAAACTTAAAATACGCTTCATCTTTTATTTCATCTTTTGTACTTTGTTATTGCGTCCACTCGAAACAACAGATATACACCCTGTACGCTAATATCGTTCACATTTTGATTGAAATCTACAATTTTAATATAAAGACTTATAAAATTTAAAGATTCAGGCTTATTGTGGTTTTAAGTTACCGGTTATTCAAAACTGAGTTAACGTTGAACTTATAGACAGATATATTTTGTAAAAAAAATTTTTGACTAAGAAATGTATGAAATATGGATATTTAAACAGAGTTTGTCGATGGAATTTTTTAACGATTGATATGTTTTCTGTTTGTATACTTCAAACAATAATGAAAAAATATATATGTACAGTTATATAATAAGAAACAAATTACCATTCTGTTAGTATTTATCATCGGTAATTGCAATATTAGTTGCCGTCAAAATTCAATTCAATTCCAATCTATTGCATAACTGTTTCCATTTCTTTTAAAAATTATAAAAAATACATGAAAAGAATGTGTATTTTTTGTAACTTTTCGAAAAGTATCATATCACAAAATATTACTATGAAATTGTTTTCTTACACCACAAGGACATTTGAATTCTTAAATTAAAGGAAAAATAAACATTTCTTCACTGCACATTTTCATAAAATTAATTGGCTTTTTTATGCTTTTTAAACATTTAAAAAAATCTAAATGCTGAGTTTAACTTGCTTCCTTTGGATATTTGGTATTTTCACTTAGCATGTGAAGTGATGCTATTTTAGTTTCTTTGCAAGCTGTTGAAAATTCAGCATGTCTAAATGCTATTTTGATGTATGATATTTCACTTAAATCCTCAAATACAGGGTTGTCCAAAATTCTTAGACTGATATTAAATTATCTAAATTTCTTTGTGAACGATAGTAGAATTAAAAGCTTTAAGAAAATTTAAATACATTTTAAAACGAATGATTTATTAATGAACAGATAACATATTTATCTTACAGATTATTAATGAACTAACAAATTTATTACAGATTTATTAAAGAGCAGATCAATGTGATTTTTCTTGGTCATATGGTGCATTGATGTGTGTTAGATAGTCGCATGTACGTCAGCATCTGACAATCTACATATTCTGAAATTATATCTTCTGCCTTCTTTTATTGGAATAAATCGTGGCCATGTCTCCTTTAATTTGCAACATTGAACAAACTGAAGATACGCAAAGGGAACTTCTTCCTCAGTAACAAAATGGATTACCCTTAGAATATTTTCTGTGAGTTAAAGAAAGTCACATAAGGCAATTATAATTAATAAGATCTCAAATTTCTCAGTAACAAAATGGATTACGCATAGAATATTGTGTGTGAGATTAAAGAAAGTCACATAGGGCAATTATAATTAAGAAGATCTCAAACAAAATTTTATCTCCTTCAGTATTGTGTTGAAGTATTTTCATTCTATCGACGTTTACAAGAAAGTTTTACAATTTGCAAACCGGCAGATTGATTTTAAATAATCTTGTATTAAATAAGAATCTGAAATATGTATATTCACAGCAATTGAAAAGTTAAATAGATAAATCTAATAGATTAAGCAGAAAATACACGTACGTGCTTATAACTAGAGCTCCATCTAAATAGTGAGCAATAGCTACATGAAATTTTCGCATCAAATTCTGGAGTAATTATCTGAGTTATTTGTATATTTTCAATGTTCAAATTCAATTAATTCTTAAAATCTTGAATTAAATTGCGAAAATTAATACAGAATATATAGAATAATACAAAAATATTTTTCAAATGGAAATAATTTTTGCAATATCTTAAAGAGCAATAAATTATCTTTTATTGATGCCAATTTCATTCAATACAATTTTTTTAGATTAAAAAAATTACAGAACTGATTAAGAAGCAGTTCATAACAATTTAATTAAAACCAATTATCTTCACTTAATAGGAAAAAATATAGACGTTATGCTCCTAGGAAACGATGAAGCTAAACTTAAATTTTATTTTCTGTATTATTATTTCGGTATATTTTTGTAATATTTTTCTATGGATTTTAAAAGAAAGTAGTTTTTTGAATTCGACCAAAAAATTACTTGCCAATAAAATCTCACATGGTCTTCAAATTTCAACAAATTAAAAATTAAGCAATATTTTGGAATTTTCAAGCAATATCTTTCAAAAATATCTAAAAAACATACATTACATTAAAGTAATACATTGTAACACATTACAATAAAGTTAAATACAATAAAAGTAACAGTTTGCAATACATTAAAATAAATTAATGTTAAAAAAACTGAGCTTTACAATACATTAAAGTTAAAATAATACTTTATTTTAACATTTGTAATACATTTAAGTTAAAAATTGAATTGTTCAGGGATGTAATTTTCATTTCCATACAATTTTTTACTTATTTTAATAATTCCAAATTAATTTCCTGCGTAGTATATAATAAAATATTTTTATTGTTAACGAATAAGAATAAATAAGAATTGCTGTCAGAACACACTAGCAGAATTCTAGAAAGAAATATAAAAGAAAAGTTTAAAAGCAGACGATTAAGAATTTATATCTGGAATAATTATCGGTATTCTTTATTTTGATGTTTTTAATTAAGGAAAAAATTATTTAATAAAGGGTATTAAAACATTAAAATTTTTCTTGCACTTTGAAACACGATTTCTTATACAAAAGTTAAAGTAATTATATAAAAAATATTAATTTATGAAGGAAACTAGTAAATAATAAAATATAAAAAAAACTTCTGACTCGTTTGGTTTTTCCATTTTAATAATAAAATATTTCAGATGATGAAAGGATTTTATGTGTTATTAAAAAATAGCTTTTTAGATAAAAATATAAGACATGTAAATAATTTACTGCAGAGTAACGGCGATATACCACTACTAATTTATAAAAACAACTTTAGAATTTATAGTTTTAAGCATCTTATTTAAAATCGTATGTGCCGTTTGATAATTTAATGAAGTATTAAAATTTTGTCACTAATTGGTCAAAGAAAAATTGCCAAGTACGATCCTACTTGCGCAACTAAAATATTAATCAACCAATAAATTAAAGGCAAAATCGCATCTATATAAATTTTAAGTGAAATGTATTTAATTCGTTTCTATTGAATTTTAAAAGACAATGACATTAAAAATAATTTATATGTCTTTCTATTCTATTCTATTATATTTATTCACACGCATCTGTAGTCAAAAAAATGACTAAACGTATATTATGTTCCAAATTAATTTTCCTCTTTAAACAGGAATTTATTTAAAAATCAATATTTAATTGACATGCAAATGAGAGAAATGTTAAAATATCTTGCAATTTAAAAATAATATTGCTGTATTTTTTGACAGAACTTTTATAAAGAAGTGGTTTATAATTTGGACACAAATATTATGGAACCAATTCCAATTTTTCATACTTGCACAAATTAAATTTATCAATAGAGGGAAAACATACTCACGCTTTACAAGTCAAATGCGTAGTACCAACTTAATTTCGGAATCCAAAGCGCATTTTACACGAAGAAGAGACAGAGAAAAAAAAACTTAATGGTGAACGTGCATTTGGATATTATATACCACGAGCTCTAGTATGCCGGCGCCACGTGAATGACTCCAATCTTTTTTTTCTCCTATGTTTACTTTTTTCATCACTTTTTCTTCTTTTTTCTTTTTATCTGTCTTCGATACACGAGCTTTCTAGAGATGAAGAACAACGTCTTCAGAATTATGTGAAAAAGAAGTTGTCACATCACGAATTAACTTTACCTCGTCCGATATAACTTTCTCTTCTTTACATAGTTTTAGCTCTTCAATAATCTGTGCAAAGGCAGTAAGATAGTTCTTGGATTAACACTAACTGTCAATAATTCTCAGGGGCATTTGCTTCAAAACGTTGGATTAATCTTCGTGTTGTTAATTCAGGGCTATTGAGCTAGTTGTCTAGCTCACCAGTAGATAAACATTTGATCAGAGTATTTGAACTTTAACCTCGGACACTCTAGTTATTGATAGGATGAGTCATAAAATCGGATCATAGTGAGTAAGAAGCAAAGTTGTGCAGCTAATTTACCAATTAAGCTAATGATAACGTAAATGTAAACAAGAATTTAAGTCATAATTCTATCCTCTTTTATAGTTTCCAAGAGCTATATTTCACAATTTTTACTTTTAAAAATCTCGACTTTAAGCATAAAAATTCCTGATACATATAATCCATAATTTAATTGGTGCATTTCTATTTAAAAAACACATAAAAAAGGCCCAAATGGAAGAATTTTAATTAAGGAACCATTATTTTATAAGTTTTTTTTATTGATGTAAATTATTTCCCGATAAATTATGTATAATAAGTTATACATACACCCACACAGGTATATTTTGAAATTTGAAAAAAAAAAAAAAAAAAAAAAGTTTAAAAAAGAATGTTGTTCTGAAGCAGAGTTTACACGAGGCTATTACGCGCATTTGAAGGCCACGCCTACCTCGAGAACATGACATGATCCCAAGGAGGTAATAGCAAATGGTTGTATAGGGCCAATTCTTTGTAGTCTCATTATCTTCTTGAAGTAGGCTTCTATTGCGCGCAATAGTTGGCCTCGTGTGAGCCCTTCTTGGTATTCAGTTGCCATTTTTATACATTTTATTTATTTTTATAATTTTTTATGTTATTTTTATATTTTTATACGTACATTCGGTTCGATCACAGGAAAGAAAGTAGCAATATTTTAAAATGGTGGTATTTCAAAAAATTTCCTAATTTCTTGAATTTTAAATCTTAATTTTAAGTATAAACAAAATATCAAAAGATTTATTAAAAGCATGTCTTATTCAGAAATCTACTCAACACGGTAAAACAGGTAGAATTTTCATTTCTTGTCTACAATTGTAAAAATAAGCCAAGATGAAGTATTAACTGCAACGGCATGAGCGGTTCGAATTTCACTTCAACCTTACGTATTTCGTAAATAATTCGTAATATTTAAAAAAAAATTAATTAAAAGTTGAAAAAAATTATATGCCAAAAATTGATAACATGAAAAAATACTTAAAAAAATAATTCTGTTTTGCTAATACTACAACATAATTTTTACTTTTTTACTTAAGATACAGAAAATATTCTAATTGTTAAGGGAAAAAAAGGAAGAGAGATTTGATTGAATTTTAAGAATTTTAAGAGATTTGATTGAATTGAGATTTTAAAGAATCTCCACTTTTTAGAAGCCCTTAAGTTCGAAAATACATTTTTGACATTATAGTCTGTCTTTCTGTCTGTAATAAAGATAACTCGCAAAAGCTTTCACTTAGAGGTCTTTATACCGAAACTGAAATTTTCTAACAAATTTTTCAGCAAACTTTTGGTTTTTCCAAACTTTAAAGATTTGAAATTTTGTATCTTTTTTAAATTTTGCCAAAAGTATACAATTTTAAGAATTCCAGAACTTCATTATCAAAAAAAATGTTTTTTTTATAATAGTTTTTTAAATTTTATTTTAAATTTAATTTAATAAATTTACAAATTTTTATTTTGTAGCAGCGACGACGTCTTCTAGAAGGGAATTACACTAAAGAATTGATTTTAAAAAACATTTCTTCCAAAATCATTCTCCAGAATAAATCAAAACTAAAAAAAACTAATGAGACGAAAATAGTCAAAATATTAAAAAAATTACATTCTTGTAATAAAAAAATTGTTATCTAAAAATTTGTTTTTCAAATTATTTTTATAGAAACGACGACTCTTTACAACAATTTAATTAAATCTCAATTAATTACATAATTGACTTATTTTGAGAATATGTTGGGGTCGGTCTCATCATTTTAAATCGGATACAGTTAAAAAATATTTTATACTGGCATATCCCATAAACTATAAGGATATAAATTCTGCAGAATTTTCGGAGGCTCATATAAGTTAATAGTAGTTTATTATTAAATGCTATAGCGAAATAAAAAAAACTGATATAGATTAATATTTAAAGATTCTTAAATAGTATTTAACTTATTCTTAAAAAATTACAAGAATAAAAATATAAATAAAACTTTTTAAAATCCAAATAACAATTTTCAAAAATAAATGTTGAAAAACGAATAAAAAGTGAATTATGTATTCGTCCCTTATAGGTTAATAAATTTGAAAATTAAAAGTGACAGGTTTGAATATTTTAATATGTGTGTAATTATGTATATGTGATTAATCATTAGGACCACGGAATTCATTGGCGATTATGAATAATCACAGGTAATAATACATAATCACCAATTTATTACATTTACCGTAACATATACGTATGAAGGTTATATTTTATTTTCCATATCTTATAAGACGAATAAAAATAACTTTTTAATTCTCATATTCTGAATAATATTTTGATTAAAATGTCAAAGTTATCATTCGTAAGAAATTTTTATTTATTTATTCATATTCTTCAATGAAAGAATAAAACTAGAAAAGTAAAAAAAAAAACAAAAACAAAAAAAAACATGCGTAGTTTTTTGGTTCAAGGACATATTCATCAATTAAGCAAGCTGATAAAGTAAACGAAAATATTATTTTCACGTCTAAGGTATAGATTGTTTTTGACACATGTAACCTTTTTAAGATGAAACATTGATCGAAATCTGATACCAATATCGATTTATCACAACATATGCACAGATATTGTAATTTATGTCTCTCATGTGATCAATAATCTTGATTAGATATTCCCCATATACACATATATAGCTAGGGATAATAATAACAATAAATTAATATTTTATGTAAAATTTCTCCTTTATTTAGGATTAAGATAGATTTGCGAGTAGTTTAAAATTATTAAATAGTTAAATAGTATATATATATATATTTATTTATTTTTCTTTTTATTTTTGTCAAACGTAAAAGTATTAGCTGCAGGCCAAAGTGTTTGACTTTGCGTTGCAAGATTTAGCAAGATATATTTTGGAAATTAGAAATGCACCCCTACATCGATTTTTTTAAAACTTTAGTAAAATTAATATAATTAAAATCAAATTTTGTCTTTCTCTTATGGCAGTTTCTGAAAAAATTCTTGCTCAAAGCTGATTCTTGCAATATTTTAAAAATAAAAAATTGCTTTTTTAATTACAACAGTTTAGCTAGCTATCATATATTTTCATTATGAATTTTAATAGTTAAAATATTATTTTTGCATAACGTTTAGCAATTGATTCAATTTTTTGAGATGAAATTTAGTCATTTTTATTGTTGCAACAAATATTTAATCACGTGATTTTTTCCATTGCTGGACGGTATTAAAAAAAATTTTTTTTTGCCAATTTTTTTTACAGTTTACATGAGAAATTAGAAAGCGGAATTACAACAAATGCTAATATGTTATTTAAAAAATATTTACTGAAACTCACGTTTTTAATTTATTATAACATCCTGGAATTTAACTTAATTTGGAAGTTAATATATACAATAAACAGAAAAAGTAAAAAGTTATTAAACTATTAAGACTGGAATAAAAGCCACGAAAATAATTTTGTTAAGGGAATAGTGATAATCGATTTATGTATAATTTTTATTTATGTACAATTTAATAATATTATTTTTATTGAAATTATTTACTACCAATATTCCAATTGAACCAGCTAGTCACCAAAGGCAGTAAGTGAAATACAGAAATTTAATTATATATAGAAATATAGAAATTAAAAAAAATGCAATAAAAATATTATAAATTGAATTTTTTTATTTAAATTGAAAAATTCACCATAAAAACTGTTGTGATAAATATGAGTGCAATATTTTTGTGGGGGATACGCCTTGCATGGTACTTATTGGCTAATTTAAAAAAAAAATCGTGACTTAAATATAGTTAATTAAGTCACGAATTATAGTGACTTAAATTTATATTCTAATCAAATTTTGAATTTTAGCAGCAGTAGTTTAATTTTATCTGTTTACAAAATTTTTTATGAAGTACTAAATTTGGGCCTTTAGTTGTTTTAATTAATGAAAACTAGAAGGAAATATGTAGACCAAAAATCTGAGAAGGAATTATTATATATATAAATATAGAAGAAAATATATATAATATGTATAGAATATTAATTAATTAATCTTTTTTTGTCTGGCTTTAACAATGACGGATTTCCAGTTGGGCAAAACAGGCAGCTGCCTAGTCTTCAAGGTTGCGAAGGGAACAACAAAAAAGTCGAATAAAATATTTTATTCTCCTAATTTTTAAATAAATAATTTTTTAAATGCAAATTTTATGAATAGTATTAATATTAGTAGTGATATCAAGCCCTTTTTTAATTATAATTTTTTAAAGTTACGTCAGATTCATTTGATTATTAGAATACTTGTAAAATATCATATCATACTTGTAAAATCGTATCTATTTCAATTATATTGTATGAAAATTTGGATGCCAGTCAAGAAAATAACATAATAGGAAAAAAAAGCAAACATATATTCACACATTTAATTATATAAAATGTACATAAAACTCTACTGTCCATTTTTTAAAAAAAGGACTTCATAATGTACCCTATATAGGGCCGTAAAATGCCTAAATCTACAATTGAACCTTAATGGAATAAAAAGAATGATCTATAGTTGAAATAAACTAATAATGAAATAAATGCCTTTCCCAGAATATTGTAGATTTCCGTCAAGACAAAATGATCAAAAAATGCTTTTTGAACTATACCTGACTAGTGAGAGTTATGGTTTAACGAATCCGATTTGTAATGCGTAATGGAAGAAATAATAGCTAATGATTTGAGTTTTAAAATAGAAACCATGTAGCATAATAATAGCAAAGAGTGTGCACAGTTTAATTTTCTGTCTCAAATTTCCGACCTAACTCTTCATGTAGCGAATGCAGAAAAAAAATGCAGAAATTCAGTATTTTGCAAATAAGTTAAATGAAACTCATGCAATATTCACGATAAAATGATATGTCTAATTTATATACAAAACTAAAATTAAAAATTAATATATATGTATGATAAAAAATATATACTTTTCTATTCAAAAAACTATTCTTGCCCTAATGATTTTAGAGAGTTTTAAATAAAAAATATATAAAGCTGATATCGATCTAAAAAGGATATTTTATTTAAATATATGTATAATGATTAAAATAAAATCTTATAAATATATATTACAATTAATGAATGCATTTTATTTCTTTATTTTAATTCGTATGTTAAATTCGGATTTATTACATTATAACACTATTAACAACTTGTAATAGTCTGCTTATTTACAAATACACAAGCAGAAGCAAATTATAGAATTATTTTTTTATTTATTCTTTTGGTTATGTGACGATTAACGGGATTAATGTATTATTAATAATAGTAGTCACAGCTGATATACAATAAAGACGCATGATTCAAAATTTATATAACTATTTAATGCTAGTTATCACATTTTATTGTTTTATTTTTTCTCATACATTAGTTCGAATTTGTTACATTATAATATTATGAGAAAAAATTGCAATAGATTCTTTGATTTACAAATATGCAAATAGATACATATTATATAATTTTTCATTATTTTTATTTAGTCGTTTGATTTTTTTTCTCTGTATTATATCACAGTCAGTGTAAGTAATCTGTTACTGATAAATGCGGTTTAATAAGAAGTAGTAATTATTATTAAGAACCGAATTTTCAAATCAGTTTATATTAATATAAAGCAATTTAACATAGTTGAAACATATTTGTAGTTTATTCATGCTTTTTAAGCCTTCGTTTTTATTGCTCCAACCTATAAAAAGATTCTAGCAAAATTATTTCTTTTCAAATTCCCGAAATATGTATAAAATTAAAAAAAAAATATTATTCATTATGATTTACCGACTTACATATAGCATACATATAAGTATGTACAGGTATACATACATATGAGTATGTAATTTTTAAATCAGGTTATATTAATATTAAGCAATTTAACATAGTTGGAACATATCTGTTGTATATTCATGCTTTCAAGCCATATTTTTTATTGCTCCAACCTATAAAAAGTTTCTAGCAAAATTATTTCTTTTCAAATTCACAAATATATATTAAATTTTTAAAAATTGTTATTAATTATGATTTACTGACGTTCTTAGGTATATATACATATATGTATGTACAGATATTTGTATATTATCATTTCAAATTCACAAAATATGTATTAAATTTCAAAAAAATTATTATTAACTATTATTTACTGACGTTCTTAGGTATATATGCATATATGTATGTACAGATATTTGTATAATCTGGTCCAGAAAATTGTCTTTCGTATTAAAAAATACCTTCCTTTACGAAAACGAAAATTTTGAAAGATCTTGCTTGATATAATGAGATAAATTGAAAGTAAAATACTCTTTCCTTAATTTATCGTGCCAACTCTCAGATAAACAATCAAAAAATTGGATGAGTTCTTCCTACAAATTTTTACGAAGAAATCTTACGCTGCTCTAAAAAGACTTAAGGCAAACTATTTTTAAAACACCAAACTATTATCTTAATTCCGAAATCATAAAAATAGAATCACTGACCGACTCTCGAAATGAATCGCGAAACACTCTTACCTATTCTCCTGTTGGATTCTCTCTTGACTCACGTCGAGTAGTGGCGTGTTCTCTGTGAGGCCACTGGTCACGTTTCTGGGGTCAATATGGTCCGTGTGTTGCGCCATCCCAGTCAATGAGTCAAAGGAGTCACTGTTTTCAATGTTTTTGATCGAAACAGGATTTTTCTGGAGTTCTGTAGAGACCTCTTACACGATAATGGCTCTCCTTTTTCTCAAATCCGATCTCTTAATATAAGGATACGATAAGTCTCTGCAGCTGATAAGGAGATGGGTTTGGAAAGAGAGCTGTGTCAATAGCTCGGGATGCGGCTTCTTTTTTGCAAAATGTAAAATGGAGATAATAAGCAATGTAGATACGACGGCTGATTATAAAATTACGGTGGCTAACAAGGTTTGCTTCGGAAATAATAAAGGGACTTGAATCTAATTTCGATATGTATGCACAGCATTTGTATGCTTGGTATATGATAGCAGTTGTGTAATTCTGCAGGAGAATAACATTTGTGAAATATTTGTGTTGTTGTTTAGTGTGTGAAATAAAAGAAAAAAATATTCATATGTCCTCCACATTTTTTTTTCACTTTTTACAATCTTAGAGAAAATTTCTTATCGAGTGGTGTATACAATTGCTTTCTTGGCTCTTAAAAACGAAACAAAAAAAAAAAAAAAAAAAAAAAAAAAAAGGAAGGGAAAAAAAAAAAAAAAAATATTTTTTTTTCTTTTTTTTTTATCCGCTCTCTTTTATTTTTTTTTTTTTTTATCTTTTCTTTTTCTGGTTTTCTGACATTTATTTATTTATTTTGCAAATTTTGAAGGAAATTTCTTATCGTCTGTCATTTTCAGCCACGAAATGTTGAAGTTAATAAGAATGGTGCTAAGGTTATTTCTATATATAATTGATATAATTTTCTTCTCTGTTTCGTACAGATCATCAGAAAAAAAGCAAAAAAAGAAAGAAAGAAAGAAGTGCAAAATACGAACATTTAAATAAACATTATAATTTATAATGGAAATAATAAATGTTAATTTAATTCCTTTCGTTGGAAATAAACAAAACCCATTTTCCACATTTTCTTTTTATGATTTTCTTTCTTTTATTTATTTATTTATTTTGTAAATTTAACCGTTGACATTTTCATCTACGAAATGTTGAAATTAATGAGAATGGTGCAAAGGTTATTTTGATTTATAATGGAAATTATTTTTTTCCTCTGACTTGCACAGATTGTCAGAAAAAAAGCAAAGAAATCAAAGGTCTAAAATATGAAAATTTTAATGAATATAATAATTTAAAATAGAAATAACAAACGCCTAATAATACCTTAAAAAATAATTTCTCTAGAATATAGCATCATTTGTAAGCTTGCAAAAAATGATAGCATTTCAAGCATAATAGCGATTTTTTTTATAAAGTAAAAATAATCCTCTTTATTTCTTTCCTTATTTTATATCTTTTCTTTATTTTTTCAGTTTTTGCAAACCAATGCTATTATTTATGAAATTGAATTACTGAAGGTTCCATAAGTGTTTTTTTATTTGTAATATAGTCAATTAAAAAACATGTACGGTCTTGGTAAAAAATGAATTATTTAAAAATTGAATTTCTAAATGGCAATATATGAGGAAAGAAGACTGGCCATTCTTTACAAATCATAACCTGACTGTGGTGTTATTTTGCTGAAGTCATATTTGTCATTTTTTTTAAGATTTTCTCTCCTCCTAATGTCAGGAGAATCGAATTTCATTTTTCAAGATCTTTTTGAAATTTTGGATGCATCATAATTTTTACGATAACCACAATAAACCGCCGAATCACGTGAAAATAAAGCCAAAAGTAGCCAAATTAAGAATACACGCTTTCAGTTTGGGTTTCATTAGCTTGGCTTTATTCTTGGCGTTGTTTTAATAGTGGTTGCCATGGAAATCAAAATGCTTATAATTTTGTCTTTGCTTGAATTTCATTTTCATAAAATGGATTTTAAATCTTTAAATCATAAAGAAATTTGCAGGAAGCTTCTGTTTTTCAATACTTAACTATAAAATACATAAAAAATGTACTATATTCATAAAAAATGCAAAAATTTCACTCTAGGCATCGCCGCCGAACTAAAAGAACCTTTCTTCTTCAGCATTTATAAAATAGATAACTAACAAATGTATTATATGAATCGACAGAACTTTGGAACTTTCTTGCACCACAGTCGGGAATCCAGGCAAAATTTTGGACAAAATTCACCTAATGAATGTCTCTCTAAACTTTCACACCACTCCAGCGCATCGTAAGGGGTAAGAGACATTTTCCAATGAACGATAAGAAATTTCGATTTCTTCCTCAGCATTCTAGCATTAACATAGTAAGAATAAATAGTATGCCGTTTATAAACAGAATAAAAAGTTCGTATAATGCAGGAAAATGAATTCTGGTGAAAAACATATTTTAGTCTCGTCCTGTTTATTCATTTTTCAAAAAAAAAAAAAAAAAAAAAAAAAAAGTAGTGAAAATGGAAAGAAAATGAATTGCTGGAAATACTTATATGGGTAAAAATACTCAAGGGAAAAAAGACAAAATTTTTTGCACATAATCAATGTTATAGACTGTAATGACTTGATCCTTATCAATCAAAACAAGGAGTAGAATTTCAGATAATTCTTTTATTTGTAGCCATATATATATAAAGAAGAACAATTTGTTCTAATTGAGATTAAATATCTGCTATTTACACAACAGTCGTAGAAGGTTTATAGTGAAAAATGTTAATGGAAAGATTTCTCCATCATTTCGGTAGAAAACACCACCAGACGTTAACAGGGTGTTAGTCAGAACGACTACTCTTAGGTGGAAGCGTAAAAATACCACAATCCGCAATCCAAAAAACATCTCTTTCCCTTCAAAGCAAGAACCGCTCTTTATCTCTTTCCAAACTCCGCCAGCTCAATTTCTATTCGTCCATGTCAGCTTTCCATCAGCCAATCGTTCAGCAAACATTTCATTCATTTGTGGTGCTAGCCTGGCCTGGGAAACTGTCCATCAATGATGTGTCCTAGCAACTGACTGCTATGAAACACTTGTCAATGACATTCCTTCACAAAGGGACTACCCAGCATCCAGATGTTTGACCCTTCTTTCCTTTGAATATGAGACAGGATCCTCCTCAACCATGAACTTTAGGTTTGATTTTTCAATTGAATTATTAATGACCAAATGCAAGGACTGCTGGGTGATAGAAAGACTACTCGTCCAGCCATCTCGAGGCATTCAACAATGGAGGTCGTTAACAGTTCGTGAACAGCTGTATGGAAATGCCGCTTCTTGTGAAAGGGGCAGGGGAACGTTACAAGACTTTGCCTCAAAGAAATATCCTGAGTAACTTGAGGATACTATTCTGTCTCCTTAATTAAACTTATATATTGACCAGGAAAATGCTGATTAAAATATTGAGGAGCATAATCTTATTGTTAGATGGAAGATGGAATTTGTATAAAATGAGATGTAGTTTCTTAATATGGAATGCAATTACTTATAGAATTACTTAAACTTTGCACCTATGGCATACATAAGAAGTAATAAACGTTCTTTTTCTGCATGGAATGTTAAAATTTCTGACAATAAAGGAGTGGAAGATATTTAATAGATAATTATAGCAATTATCTATACTTATAATAAAGCTCAATGTGTGTGTGTGTTGACACTCTACAGGTCAGACTGTTCGACCTCCAGCCAACAAATATATCACATGCATACCTTGGAGGTCGGGAATGTGCACCTGGGATCCTTTTTTTAGATTTTTAATTAGAATTTTAATTATTAATTAAAAACTAACTTTTCCGCAAAAATATCTTGTCATTTCTGCACCACCAAATCAGTAGGGCTTCAGTTTTTATTTTTTTGACACTAATAAGGTCAGGCTTAACATATTTTCGGCCGATTATTTCATACTTTCATTCTGCTTGGTTTCTTAGTGTTTGATGCATTTAAAATTAAACCAACCGATTTTGAGATGAAAAGAAACCCATCGTTTTTCTAAATATCGCCGCATGCGTAATCTGATAGTCTTGTAATTGTTTCAAACTGGTTTAAACTGGTTAATGACTTAAATTACTTAAGACAATTTCTAAGTATCCAGAGAGTGTATAATTTGGAAATCAAATTATAGCTTTAATCGGTTATAAATCACCAAATGTGATAATCGGCATTATTTTCCATTAGCCTATATTAATTAGTTGAAATTATCCCTGAGGCAACAATCTTTATTAATTAAAGAAACAATATTTTAACTTGTTCGGTTTATTTTTGACAAACGTTGCTAGTTAGGCAATAACACTGTGATTTCCAAGTGAAAAGCTACAACAGTAGACGATATATAATCCAAAAGCTATACTGTGAAAACCGACTCCAAAAAAGGGATAAATAGCCAATTTGTTGTCCGCGCATTTTGAGACTCCAAAAACTTTAAGTGAAAACAATATCATGTTCTTATTTGATAATGTTCTATACTTTGTGAATGCGCAGTTAGAACACATTAATTAAAATATCCATATTTCTTCGTGTAATTATAAAATTCAGTTCGAATTTCGATATAACACTGATAACATTTTTCATATATTGTGTAAGTTTTGAGAGATTTGACTTGCATCCCATTTTATTAGCAAACAACTTGCTAAAAAATTTCTAGGAATTTTTGAAATAGTGTTTTTTATAATAGACATGTGTGTTTTTGTCTAATTTTTCATAAGAAAATATCTTCAACTATATATTTTGTATAATTAAAATTCAGAAACAGTTCGTCGGGTCTCTACAGAAATAAAATTGAAAAATTACATAAATTCCAAAGTTGCCCGAAAACTTTTTATCCCATTGTGTTTATAAAATATATAATATCTATATAAAGAGTATTTATCTGTAGGCTTATTTTATTTCAAGCCAGGTAATATGCTACTGCTAATTAATTGATTTATTTTTCTTATATAAATTCAATACAGTGTGATAAAATAATTATTAGTCTTATTACTAAGCAGCATTATTAAGAGCTTTGCTTTTCTATACTCCTATAGCATTCGGCAGATTATTTGTGAGAAATTGTAATTATGACAGAACTACGAGAAATCAATTTTTATATTTATTATGCTTATTATGAAGGATAAAGACATAAAACTTACATAAATCTGTACAAATTTGTCATTAAAAAGTAAAGAGTAGGAAACAATTCCTATTTAAAGAAATGCATAAAATGTGATTGTATTTATAGATCAACAGCGTGAAGTGATTTTCATATTATTCGCTATTAGTTGTAGACTATATTGAGCAGGAAAAAAAGAAACATTTCAGTAAACATTGAATTATCATAATAAAACATGAAAACCCACGGGAGTGCTCTCCATTATACTTTCTTATATGCTCTAATAAAAGTATTATCCTCCTCTCCCCCTTAATAATTGTCTATATTGGGTACCTTATGTGCTTTTGGTATACAATAGTTACGAAATATCAGCACGTTAATTTAGAATTTTACTGAATCTATCTCTTGATCCTTGGCGAGTTTTTTGACGATTAATCCATGGCAATCAAATTTGTCAGCTTGAAGCGCTTTTCCGAATCCAATGAAACCAAAATTTGGCACAAAACTAATATTGTAATCACAAACCAATTACCAAATTTGTTATATTTAATTCATTGCGTTCTTAGTCAACACGTTTACATGTTTTTGAAAGTACAAAAATCAAGAAGTTCAACTATTTTTTGGTTTTGGCTTAATATTTGATAGTTGTTTACGAAATAGCTATTTAATCAAAGGAATATATCAAATTTTATTTATCTGGATCTCTTCATTTTGTAGTCATCGTGTTATTTCATAATTTGATAGAAATTAAAATATGTTATAAAAACCATATATAAAATTCCATATGTTTAATTTAACGCTTTTTCGAGTTGTGTTTGTTACAGATGGACAGAAAGACTGAAAGACATTTTTCAAAAATGTCTGTTTTCGAATTCAAGTTTAGTTCAGTTAAATTAACGTCTCGTTTTTAATGCAACCCTTGGATTATTTTGGGACGAGCCTCATAATTTTAAACCTTGATCAAATGGCTACGAAGACACTTGAGCTGACACTCCCTCAGCCAACTTCTACACCACACAAACGGA
>JAPMOQ010044182.1:822161-835568 GCA_026543055.1 Argiope trifasciata | reverse complement strand
TAGGTCCAACGGTCTGGCCTGTAGAGCGCCAACACACACACACACATTGAGCTTTATTATAAGTATAGATTGTCTAATAATATTTTTTAATTAGTTGAAATTATCCTTGAATCAACAGTCTCTATAGATTAAACAAATAATATCTTAACTTGCTCGTTTTATTTTTTTAAAAGTTGCATGAGTTAGGTAATAACAAGGTGATTTTCAAGGGAAATAATACAACAATAGATTTAGATAGATAATTCAAAGTATGTGCAATGAAAGTCGATTCCAAAACAAAACTACTTTAGCAGACGATAGATATTTCAAAAGCTATACTGTGAAAGTCGACTGGGAAAAAAAGATAAATCGCCAATTTATTGCCTTCGCATTTTGAGGCTTCAACAATTTGTTGCCTTCACATTTGGATGCTCTGAAAACCTCAAATAATAACAATTTCGTGTTTTCACATGATAATAGTCACATAGTTCTGTTGCTTCTTCAACCGAAAAATCCATAATTTGAAAAACATGTGCTAAGGACAATGCATGCTTGAGATGTTGCCTTAAATAGCACGAGGCATTTTTCGAACTGATAAAAATTTGCGCAGCTCTATCTAGTTTTGTCAGATTCATAATGCGCTTTGTTGCCAGAAATGCTGTTCTTGTCGCCAAGGGAACCGTTAAACATGTATGCAATGACAAAGCATATTTCTTAAGATGTTCCGATATTTTCCCGTTAACTTAACAGCCAAATGTAATCAAGAAATTTTATTTGCAAATGTGATAAATGAAATAAATGATGACTGATTTTCAAAGTATCGATAACTTTTGCGCCAGTAAATGAGCTTAATCCATGAAGTGGGTCGTAATGTGAAAAAAATACGTTGAAGGGGTAAAAATGGAATATTTGACTGCAGCATTTGAAATTCGATCTTATAATCATAACTACTTTATGAAAATAGGCGCATTTTAGATTTTCTTTTATATGGAACTAATATAAAGAATTTAAAAATAAATTAAATTGAATTAAATCAATTAATTAAGTAATTTATTATTCTGTGATGCAAACTTAAAAAAAAAATTAGGATTCGTTAGTTAGTTTTTGGGAAGGAGTTTAAAATAATCAGAAATAGCCTAAGAAAAATAAAGAAATGTAGAAATAATACCTACCTTTCCAATAAAGATGTTATCCCCCCTCCTATAAAATAACAGAATGCATGACTTAACAAATCGTGCAAAATTTCAAAGGAAAGTTTGCACTATTGACCTTATGGTATCCGACTACGTTCGAAGGAAATATTTTGAAAAAATGGATTTTCTTTGAAACTATTTATGGTTTTTAGATGTATTGTCAATTATAAACATTAGAAATACAAAAAATTAGAATACAAATTTTTTTAACTATTTATTGTTTTTAGATGTATTGTCGATAATCAACATTTTAAATATAAAAACAATTATTTGAAAATATAATATATTTTGAAAAATGGGAAAATGTGTAGTGGATTTTAACGAAATTCAACCCAAACGGTTAACACTCTACACAAAATTGCAATGCAGGAATCCCATTTTTCTTTGTACACAAGTTATAGAATGTAATGATGAACGAAATGAACCAAAATTTTGAGATTCAAAGAAGTTGTGGGTAAAAATATACGCATATATACATTTTTTCAATAAATTCTCAATTTAATTTTTCTAAAAATATCTATAAACGAAAAAGTATTTCACCAACAATAAAACTCTTGGTTCATTTCATTGCCCATATCATTTAAAACACACGATGAAACTTTTATGTAAATAAAAGTTATTATAATAAACCATTAACTTTATTTCCCGAAAACTATAAATATAATTAGTTTTCGGGAAATCATGTTAATGGTAGATAATTTCTAAGAAAATTGAAGGTAAGGACAAATTTCGGTTGAAAAATATGTGACCTTCGATAATAAGTAGTGCCTTTTTTTTTTTTTTTTTTTTTTTTTTTTTTGAAAAATATAAACTGTTTCTGTTTCGGGATGAGAAAATTTTGAACTACAAAATATAATAAGGATTTTAAAAAATCGAACATGTGGTCGATAAGATTGTTTTTAACGTAGTCGGATACCTTAAAAAGATAAATTATTGAGTTTTAAGTGGGTGTAAAAATATTTATGTGCAGTTATATTTTCGGTATTTATTATGGAAAAAGTTACAACTTTTCTTACCTTTTTAGTAATTTGAAATTTTAAAAATAATCGTTCCGATGTGCACTTTCTACCTTCCTAAATATCTCTCTACAAAATCATTTATAGATTCTAACGGTCTCATAAAGTGCTAACACACGTACATTCTCATAATCATCTTTATTTTTAGTATACATAAAATATGTTGATTTAATTTGAAAAAAGGAATCAGCTGTAGTAATAACATTCGAGTTTTTTTAAAAAAACACTATATTTTTATCTATTCATGAACATGGAATAAATGATTTACAAAATCATTGCTTTTTTTAAAATCTTTACTCAAATAGTACAAAACAACTTTTTCGATCCAATAATAATTAAGGTCTTAACTTTCTAAAAAAGATTTCAAATCATCAAAATGCATCCAATCAGAACTATTCTGATTGAAAGTATCGACGCTAAGCAAATAAACGAATTTGTTCAATTTATTTGTTTGGGATTTTTTTTACAGTATTTTCTGCATGTGCACTTTTATTAACTTTTTTTTTTAACTCATTCGGCAGTTTGAAAAATAATAATAAGCATGAAATGAATATGGATATTTTTCTTAATTTAACTTATTTTATTTTAAGCATGATAATTTAATAAATTCCATGAAATTATTCCCATTTCAGAAATTGCTTTCATTATATTCCTTATAAATAATTAATATTCTGAAATGGCAACGCAAATTGACAAGGTTATCTTTTTTTTTATGTATAGCTACAAAAATCAATGGTCATACAGCAAGAAAGTAAGAAATAGGTTTCTATGAAACAAATTTTATTGACAGTACTATTGATTACTTATTGGAAGTATTTCATTACTTTCATTACTAGGATTAAAACAGTTGAATTAAAATTTTCTTCAGTCTATTCATAAAACATCTGTAAAAGAGTACATAAATGAATACAGTTTGTCATAGGAAATAATCAAAATATTAATAGGCAAGCATTTAACTATATAATGCCAGTTTATATTAATTTCAAAAATATCTTGAGTCCCGCATTTTTCTTGCTTTTACTAACTGGAATCGGTTCTTCGAAATTACCCAGGAATTATAGAATTATCTTTTCTATTCTTTTTTATACGTCATTCATAGGAATTCTAACAATCAGAATTTTTTGCCTTGTCAGACTTTTTGTGGCAGGCAGAGTTATAGATGTTGTAGAGAAGATTATTTTATTAATTCTGCGATGGTTGGTTCAAAAAAGAATGGGAAAAATCGACATGCTCATTGGCAAACTTGAAGAATTAAAATTCAGAAGTGACATTCGACAATTAAATAAACTTAAGAACGTTTTTAGAATTGCAGCTGCCGGTGTGATATTCTTGATGTTCTTCGTCTCTATTGCTCGCTCACTGCATTATATTTTGGCGCCAGAACATTTACAGAATTGCTTCGTTCTAATTACGCCATTTTATGGAACAACAGCTAAGATTAGCCTACTTTTATACGAGATTTTCGAAATGTACATCAATTTAACTTTACTCCACAGTGTTTCCCTACTTTACACAGCTGTTTGCAGAATGTGTTCGGCATGTTTTGAAAATAAGCAGTTATCAACTACCGGAAAGCATGAACTTGTTCAGAAGAGCTTCAGATGTTTCAAACAGATTGAAAATGTGTTTTCCCTTATTGTATTCATCGTGTTTGCTTTGTACTTATGCAGATATTTCAAGATGATATATTTTTTTGTGTATATGATGAAAAATCATCAATCTATTATGATTTATAGCTATTTTTTGGATTTTATATCGCACATCTTCGCTGCCATTGCTCTGGTTTTTTCAGCTGATAGTTTTCAAAACAAGGTAAACAGTTTTCATATGGAATATAACGACTTGCACACTTCGCAATCTCTCGATGGTTCTGATGAGATGTTCGTTAATACCTACGGATATCCTAAATTTTTAGTTCTTACTGGATGGGGAATGTTCGTTATAAGGAAACCTCTTCTTTTATCGATGTCAGCTTGGCTGTTCACTTATGCTGTTATAATCGTTCAGTTTTACTATAATCCTAAGTAAAATCAAAATTACCAAGCTCTTTCTGACGCGCTATTCAGTTATTAGATAAAGGCGTAGTTAAGCTAATAAGAAAATTACTTCGCATAAAAATTTTAACCACCCAGCTCTTTAGTAATCTGTGCATATTGGTCTAATCACTTAATTATTTATTACTAACTATTTATTGTCTTAATTATTATATACTGTATAGATGTTGACGGTTGCATATTCAGAATTTTCGTTTGTTTCTTATTTAATATCGATAAACTCTTGCTTATCGAGGATTTTTCATAAGAACGAATTATGTGTTAGTTTAAAGTATTGACGTTTGATTATAATAATTACTAAGTATGGATTGTCTTAGTTAATTAATATGATGGCTGGTTACATATTGATGATTATAGTTTGATAAATTCTTGCTTATCAAGGATTTTTTCATAAGAACGAATTATGTGTTAGTTTAAAGCATGGAAGTTTGATTAGAATAATTACTATTTATGGATTGTCTTAGTTATTATATACTGTATAGATGATGGCTAGTTGTAAATTGATGATTTTCGTTTGATTCTCATTTAAAGTCGATTAATTCTCGCTCGTTGATGATTTTTGATAAAAATGAATTATGTCTTTGTTTTATTATATTGAGGCTAGATCAGAATTATTCCAACTTGAAAAGTACAGATAGTTATTATCAATAAATCCTAACAGAAGTTATTTTACCTATAGAAGCAAAAAAACCTGCATTTTATTAAACATACTCTTTTTTATTTCTCATCATATTTGAACACACTAATGAGCATAAAACGTACTATCATCGTCGAAAAATTCCATCCTTAAATTTTAATTCGTCCTCTAACGCGTTATAAAAGATTTCCATTGCTCACAAGAATTTTTAAGAATTATTTTAATAATTATTATCTTCTCTTAATGTAACCTTCTTCTATTACTATATTCTTATGTTTTTGATTTTTTCCAAACTTTCAAGCATGATATAACCTTAGTTTACTGGTGAATGAAGTTTGAGACATTCTTTTAAGGCAAATACTTTAAAAACTAATTAGAAACTCTTTTTTTAAAACTGAAGGAACATTTCCTGGTCCAGTTTGACTGACCGTAGAACACGATATTTTCCTTCTTTTGTATAAGAACCTCATCCAGTGATTAAAAATGCGAAATGTTGCATAGGATTGAGAAGCAAAATTAGCTACAAGGTGATTAGTGTCCTTAACAGATTATTACCTAAATTGAGTGAAAGTCTTTTAGTTTGCTGAATATCAGATTGCTAGTCCGAAAACAGAGAAAAAAAAAAGTTAATGCAACATCTGCGCCTTTCATAAAAAAGGATTTACAATAGATTTTTCTTTATTGTGTCAATCGATTTAATAATAGAAATGAACAGTACAGGTTTTTGTTACTAAGAAGAGTCTTGCATGAAATTGCAATTCTTGGTACGTAAATTAGTAATTAAATAAAGGAGACAATAAAATTCAAATGCGAAATTCACTTAGTAACGCTAAGCATTTCATCTGCCGTTTAGGTTCTTTTGAGACCAATTGATTTACTGCAGCAAAGGTTCTTAAAACTTTCTAAAGTTAATACAATTTTAAGCATTTCATTTATGTTCTTTTGAAACCAATTTATTTACTGGTAGCAAAGGTTCTTAAAACTTTTTATTTAACTTATTACCTGCCGGTTGAATGGTTTCCTGAAAACAATTTTTTGAATTTCAAATTTTGATGTACATATTAGAGTATTACTAATTTTTGATCCTATTTTACACCATTCTATCCATTGTTCTATGCATTTCCTTACTTTTATATCCATACCTCTATGCTTTCAGATATATAACTGAAAAGAGCAGAAGCCCTTAAATATGGAAGCATTAAAATTTGTTATTATTGCATAATTCTGAAGTTTTATTGTAAGCATACAATGAAATAAAAAATATATTTAATTATGCCTGATACTGAAAAATACTTATTTTGCTAACAATGGAGCAATAAATCATACATTTATTAAACAAAACACTTACTTAGTTTTCAGCAATGGGATAAATATCACACGATTGAATATTTGAAACACTGGAAATGGTTTGGGTTTCATTCAAAAACCATATATATGTATATATTTTAAAATTTAATTAAATTTTGGACGAAAGAATTTTTAGAAATTAAATTAATATCGGTAAAAATATAGTACTTTGAAGTGCTAAAATATTTTTGAAAGTTATTGCAAGAAAAAAAAAACCCATTAACATTTCGTCTTTTTTTTAATTAATAAAAATTCCTTTTTTTAATTAATAAAAATTCCTTTTTTTTAATTAATAAAAATTCCTTTTTAAAAAGAACTAATAAAAATTCTTTTTTTAAATCGCTGTTTTCAAAATTCCCATCCTTTCAAAATATGCATGTAATAAAGCTAAGGCAAACGACGTCACCAGCAAAACGCCAACACATAATACACACACAGGATATAATACATGAAAAGAAAATCTCAAATTGGTTTCTCTCTGGTACCGAAGCCTATATTTTATCACTATCCCACCAAAAATCATTCCATTTTATAACTGCTCACTTAATGAAAGTGTAACAATGTTTTAATACGCTCGATTAGAGTAAAAAGTAAAAGGGAAAAAATGAAATTAAAGTTCTGGTAAAAGTAAAGTTTATGGTACGGACCCTCGCCAAACTGCGCCAAAATATCGCCAAATTCTACAAAAGTCGCCAATTGTCTTCCATCTTGGATTGGTCAAAAATGGCGCTATTAAACCCATGTGGTCCAAAAAAAAAATTTACTTAATAATATTAAGGAAGAAAAAAAATAGTCTTTAAAACTAATAATGGTTTTAAAAAGGGTAGAAATTAATACAATTTAATGCAAAATGAGGCAAAATTTCATGAAATTCAACGAATTTTCCAGAAGATTTAAAAAATTATTTGTATTAGAACACAGGATGACATATCATTAAAAAGCAATTTTTACTTAAATAATTTGAATTAGAACACAGGATAAAAGATTTGTTTAGAACACGGGATAACTTAATGGAACACAGGATAAAAAATCTAATGTGGGGGGGCCTACCCCCCAACTACCAAATATTAGTTAAATAATTTGAATTAGAACACAGGATAAAGGATTTATATTAGAACACGGGATAAAGGATTTATATTAGAACGCGGGATAACAAAAAAAGACTAGCAATTTTTACTTAAATAATTTGTATTAGAACACAGGATAATAACATATCATTAAAAAGCAATTTTTACTTAAATAATTTGAATTAGATCACAGGATAAAGAATTTGCATTAGAACACGGGATAACTTAATGGAGCACAGGATAAAGAATTTGTATTAGAACACGGAATAACTTAATGGAACACAGGATTAAAAATCTAATGGGGGAGCCTACCCCCCCAACCCCCCGATTAGCAAATATTACATATATTTAAAGCACAAAAAGAATATATAAAAATGGTCAAGAAATGAAAGAAATAATTTACCTAGTCATTCCTCGCCAGGCAAATCGCACGTTTACGGCGTGTATATAGGCACGTGGTCAACCGAAGGTAACAGTAACATAAAAACGCGACCCCTGACCCTTCTTTAAAAAAAAAAAACCTCTTTAGGGTTGCCATAGGATTGCCACCGGTCAAGCAGGTTGCCACCGGTTACCATATTTGGCGATACATCGCCAAGAAAAAATTCAAATTAAGAGCTAATTGGCACAGTACCATAAACTTTACTTTGGCCAATTAGGATTAGCTCTTACTTTAGCCAATTAGCTCTTACTCTTAATGTGCCAATTAGCTCTTACTTTAAAGTAAATAAAATACCAAATAATGAATAAGTCTTCTAATACAGTTTACATAATAATGTGATTTATAAATTAAAATGATATAAAATTCATATATTTTTGCATTGCAATGGAAATCATTGATATAAATTTATGCGTTTGTATTGAATTATTTAAAATTGTAATTTCAAATTGTTTAATGCAGAATTTTTTAGTAAGGCACGAGTCGCCATCTATATGTGAAGATAAAAACTAAAGAAAATCTTTTATAATAATAATATTAATTGAAAATCAAGAAGAAGAAAATAATTATCAACAAAAATGTAATATAAAAACGTTTTTATAAATGCAGTTTAAATAATTTAATAAATAATAGTTTTATAATTTAATAATTTAAAAAATAATAAAAATTATGATTAAAATATATTATGTGAATGTATCTAAAACTTCAGTTTATGCATAAAAATATAAATATTTAGCCTTTTTGCTTTGATCAACTTTTGGTCAAACCAGCTGGATCGGTCATTTTGAAACTTTTTTGAGTTCTCTTTAGCAAAAGTTTTAATTATCCTTTCTCCTCATCAAATAATATACTTTTTTTTTTAATAAAAAAAAGCATGAGTACTATGAGTGCTGAAAATTTTATTTCCAGAATCCAGCACAAGAGAGTGTGTACTTCATAATACAGTGATGAAAATTGGTATTTGTAAATACATCGTATGACTTGGCTTATACTAATTAACTTCATCGATTTTCTTGATGATTAGTTGCTGTCATACGGTTATTAAACATTGACTAAAAAACGAATATATATTTTGGATGTATTTTTGCTGACATAAAGCTTTAATTATAGTCATAAGATGGCATACCAAATTTAATTTATTTAATTCTTTGTATTTTTGAGTTACCACTTTCATATGAAAGAAAAAGTACGAATCAACGGATGCCAACATTTCGGATTTTATTCAAAATTTGATAAAGATCTATATTTAAAGGCTAAAATTGTGAAACAAATGCCAGTTTTAAAATTTTGAATTATTGAGTTGACTGCATATAAAAGAACAGATATACATACTTCTTGACAAAATTCATTCACAATTTTATACTCAGATACATTTTAAATGTTAATTTATCTATCTAATTCGTTGAATAATCCTGTTATCAGGAAAACATAGTTTTTTTTAAAATAATATTTTTGGAATGTGGTGAAGTCTGAAATGAGGAGACTTATAAAGTTTTGAGTTTTTTAAAAATATAATTACAATACTTATTCTTAGTATAACTTCAAATAGGATAAAATAGGAATTATTTGTACTAATAAAAACACTTTTTAAAAAATTGCATTTTTATTAATTCTCGATTAATTCGATAGACGGTCGTGTGCTATTTTTTATGATTGTGTACGTTAATTCAATAAAGAAATTTGAATATTTTTTATCGAAATTTTTTTTGAGTGTTAAAAATGTCGAACTCCTGCAAATTTTCATGCTTTTAGAGGTTTATTTTATTTACAATGGTTGGCAATTAAAATTGTGAGTTTCTGTTTTTCTCTTTGGTAAAATCATGAACTAATTATTTGTTAAGGGAAAATTTTATGGACTAAAAACATATCAATTTACCAAAGCAAAATATTTCCTTTCAAAAATTGTATGTAAATGGATAGTAAACACAACTAACGGAGCATGTGATATTAAATTTGAAAAATGACCCGAAGAAAAAAAGAGAGAGAGAAAGAAAAGAAAATATTCATATTTTTTTATATCGAAAAAATTATCGTATGCATATAGTTGTCTAGAAATAAATTCATCTATTCCAAAAATAAGAAAGAATAAAATATTTAAAACGAATTGAATAGTTGTGATAAAAATGGTTCCCAAAATGTGCAACAGATGGCAGCGTAACTGCAGCAAAAGTAAATTTTTCTGATGCATAGCAAGATTGCTATTTCTTATTAAATTAGTATACAATCTCAGCTTGAAATATATTGCTATAGGGATATTATGTCTAAAAATCATTTAAATCCCCCCTTTTTTATTTCCCATGGTTCCAATTTCTTAAAAATATTAAATTTAAAATGTATGTGAAAAAATATATAAATACAAACAAAAGATTATAAGAACTGTCTTCTTATACTTTTATAAATCTATATCTATATCTATACTTATAATAAAGCTCAATGTGTGTGTGTGTGTGTGTTGGCGCTCTACAGGCCAGACCGTTGGACCTACAGCTACCAAATTTGGTACATGTATACCTTGGAGATCCGGAATGTGCACCTCGGAGCCCTTTTTTCGAATTTTTAATTAGAATTTGAATTAATTAAAATTTAAGGGAAATTTCGACGTTTTTCCACTATAACTTCCGAAAATATGATCGCACAAGTATGATTTTTATATCAAATTAAAGATAAAAAAATTAGCTTTCTAACGGTATCAGTGTTTTTAATTTATAATGTAAGCTTCTATTTTTAACGAATTTTTAAAGAAATATTTTAACCATGTTTTTATCACGTGACTGGATAAAATAAAAGAATGTCGGAAGCTGAAATAAAAAAAATTATCATCGTAAAATAAATCTACAGAAATGCAACTTTCAGCACGTGACTGGATAAAATAAAATAAATATAAAATGTGATATTTTCTTTAAAAAATAAATGCAAAGCAAAGATTTCTACAATCGTTTGCAATATCTATATCATTAATTCCATAAATTATCTTTATTTACAGTAAACCTGGTTGAATTTAGACAGGATATGCATTGAAAACCCGACTTAATGGCATATTTATGTAATCGTTTGCAATATCTGTATCATTAATTTAATACCTTTTTTCCCTTTCTCGCTTTCTTTAAAAAAACATATTTAATATTTTGGCAACATCATCCAATTTTTTTTTAATATTTTGGAAGCATAACCGATGGTTCAAACTGACTGATTTATAAAATTAAAGAATATTATTAAGAAAAGGTGTACTTTTAGAACATTCCGTCTCATCATCTTAAAGAAAATATTTATTTCAGGCCAATACATGCCCGGAATTACTTCAAGTCTAAAGAATGAAAAAATCATCGCAAAATAAATCTAAAGAAATGTAACTTTCAACACGTGACTGGATAAAATAAAAGAAATATAAAATGTGATATTTTCTTTAAAAAATAAATGCAAAGCAAAGGTTTCTACAATCAGTTGCAATATCTGTATCATTAACTCAATAAATCTTTTTTATTTACGGTAAACCTGATTGATTTTAGACAGGAGATGCATTGGAATCCCGAATTAATGGCATATTTATGTAATCGTTTGTAATATCTGTATCATTAATTCAATACTTTTTTCCCCTTTCTCGCTTTCTTTAATTTTTCTTTTCGAATTTTTTTTTAATATTTTGGAGGCATAACCGATGGTTAAAACTGACTGATTATAAGATTAAAGAATATTATTAGGCAAAGGTGTACTTTTAGAACTTTCCATCCATCATCTTAAAGAAAATATTAATTTCAGGTCAATCAAAATATTAATCAGGTCAATCAGGTCAATTACTTCAAGGCTAATGAATATGTGATTTAAATGAACATTTTAGAATGCTTTACTCATGGCGAACCAGCTGGTCGCCAAAGGCGGCTAGTATTGAATAAATATAATAAAAGTGTTCTGTGGCATTTTTGTGCAAATATTATTCTACTGCAATGTTAATAAATGAATTTTGATGTTTCATACATATGAGCTACTTACTTATTTCTTGTCTTAATTTTTTATTGTTCTAATTTTTTTAAAATCATATTTAATAAGAATTTTTTAAATGATACTATAAATTTTTCAAGTAAGTTGCAAATGTCATGATCATAATTAGAATTTTTTTTTTTCAAATTTATCTTTTAAAAAGACTGGTTGAACATAGGTAACTTTTTAATGACATAGCTTCTGAAATTCTTGGTATGCATTTCCGGTTTTCCGAGTGTTAAGATCTTACGAGTTCTAAAATTAGATAAAATTTATGTAATAAAAATCTATGAATTTAGATAATTACAGTGAAACAGACTTAAAGTAGATTTCAAGGAATCATTTTATATTCAAATTTGAGTTGGACATTATTCCTAAAAATTAAACTGGTAAGATATCCTCACTATAACACTATTGCTGAATTACAATATTTTTGTTACAATTCCTTGAAAATTAAAAAAAAAAATTAGAATATTAATATCTAGGAAGAAAATAAAATAACATTTAAATACAGTAAAAGCTCTTTATTCGAGGGGTATATGTTCCATAAATATACCGTGAATACGGAATGGTAATTTATACGTGATTATAGGGAATACGTTCCTAGGTGACAAAATGATATATATATATATATATATATATATATGTGTGTGTGTGTGTGTGTGTGTGTGTGTGTGTGTGTAATTGAAGTTTTTGGACATTTTGATTAATTATCTTAAGGCTTAGGCAATGGTTTGAAGAATTTTGTAATTTTCTCTTGTTTGGCATTTTTTAAAAGCTCCTTCCATTCAGACTGATACGCGGCAGTCGCATTAGCAATTTGCCTCTTAAAAATAAGACTTTGTTCCATAGACGGATCAGTGTTCATAAAGAAATCGCAAAGCTCATTTGCCATTTTTAAACCTTTCCTAAGATTTTTCAAATGAAATGTCACGTTTCCAGTGCTTGTTGAAGCCTCTTCTTCAATGGGCTGTGAATTTAACACTTCCTCCAAGTCGGTTTCAATCAGATCTTCATCTTGCGATTCAAGCAATTCCTGAATGTCACTTGATTCTATCTGTTCGATCCTTTTCTCGTCCTATTCCATTCGTGATTTCGGCTATGTTTGCAATTTGCATTTAACAACATTATTTAGACAAAGTTGTAATAAAATCTATTTTACTTTTTTTATTTGTCCATTTGATGGCCTTTGCAAAGGATATTGGGTTGAATACCTATTGGCATCCTTTTATTATTATGTATGTACTTGTTAGATCCGCGAATAAAGAAATTTTTAGCCGCGAATATAAGAATTGGGTCGCATTATTTTAATCCGCGAATAATGAAAGCGCGAATAAGGAGCTTTTACTGTATTGGGATAGAATTGAAGGATTGCTATTCCAGTGACAACTGTCCGTAATATAGATTGTATACATTGCACTTGGTGTTGCTTCAGATAGAGAAGAGAGGACGTCAACAAAAATCTATGGATAATATATATGCCGTCAAGTAAAAGCCATCTGAGTTTTCTGCCTTGTGTGATGATTATGGCGAAGTGGAAAAGTTTTTATTTATAATCGTTCGCATTTGATTACTTTGGTTTTAATTTATATTCATAATATGTCAAAAATAACAATTAATTGTATACTTTAAAATCTTATATATATATATATATGTGTGTGTGTGTGTGTGTGTGTGTGTGTGTGTGTGTGTGTGTGTGT
>JAPMOQ010044182.1:798157-812738 GCA_026543055.1 Argiope trifasciata | reverse complement strand
ATATATATATATATATATATATATATATATATATATATATATGAACTAATTTACTATTGATTAATGTACTTTTCCCAAAGCAAATTTAATAAAGAGAAAATCTACATTCAAGATATTCAGCCAGAGAAAATTCTGGATAGTTGCCAAATCTGTTTAGTGGGATCCCTCCCCCTTTCTTTCGATACATGTACGACCCCTTCCCCGCATGATGACTTTTCCCTCATCGTGCACAACTTCCTGAGAAATCTTAAAAATACTTCATCTCCTTACTTTCTTTAAGGCAAAAATATTGAGATGGTCTAGCAAAAAAAATCTAGTAAATTTCAATTGAGTAAATTGATTCTAAAAACACAGTAGATTACGAAATTAAGATTCCAACAACGACAGAAAGGAACTATGAATATTCGAAAAGTAAATTCACACACAAAAAAGGCTAATTTTTCATCACATTTTTAATCTTTGCTCTACAAATCAATATTTGAATTTAGATTTCAAACTAAATGTGTGATGCAAATTAAAATGATTAATTAACTTAGGTTCCAAATAAAAACTTTACATTTCTGTAAAGAGAAACAAACTTCGAGCAACATATTATTTTTTTAATGTGGAGCGATATTAATAATAAAAACGTTGCTTGATGTATATTAAATAAAAAAATAACACTATAAAAAGAGATTAAAAATATTACAAAAGTTTTATAGTTATAATAATAAATAAATGAATTCATAAAAATAAATAGTTTCATTAGAAAATGATTCTACAGAAAATAATAAAGTTTGAAGTTGTTATCGGTAATGCATTAGTATCGGCATTTTAAACTCATTTCAGAACACAAAAATATATAGAAGCATTATTTTTTATGAGTTTATTATTGATTATAAATGTTTCTGATGCCTTTTTTATTGAAATTTATCATTTAAATATTAATTCATCTATTGTTACAATGATATCTCAGCAAAAATTCATTTTTCTAATAAAAATTAGTAAAAAAAAATTAAACCAGAAAAAAATATTTGTATTATAGATTATTAAACTATGTAAATTGCTCTAACTTTTTTTACGGTAGAAAAATATAACATATTTACTTATTTACGATAGTTCAATGATGGAGTTCAAAAATGGAGTTCAGCATTTCTTTAAACTTGGATTACAAATAATGGAATTAATCAGCATTGGGAAGAATATCATCTTAAATGCAAAATCAAGAATTACATTAACACATTAATTTTTAAAAAAAATGCTGATTAAGAAGAATTAAAATATTCGAAAAATGATGACGTTCGAATAAAACTTTCAAAATATTGTTCGAAATTAACTTCTTTATCATTCAAAGTATATTGATTTCAAATTTCATTGTGCTGGATTCAGTACTCATCGAATTAAATTACTAATATATGTTATGATATGTCTAGTATAGACACATCATCTCCATCAGAGATATACAGAAATTTTGGGACCAACTGTCCTCTAAATATGCTGTCGCAATTTACTGTTGCAATTTGCATCAACCAACATTTTCGTCACTCTTTTAAATCAAGGAGATAGTATTATTTAAAAGCTAATAAAAGGATTTGTTGAACTGAAATGCGTATTTAAAGAAATTCCTTAAAATAAGCATGTTAAAAATAATTAGAAATGAATTTCAATTTTTAAATTCAAAATAAAAGCTGATTAATACTTCCATAGAGTTAAAAAAACCAGTTACAAACAAATAATCATTCTACTAACGTTTCAAACAACTTGAAAAATATTAGTTCACCGCATTTACAAGTTAATATAGAAATTAAATCATGAAAATAAAGAAAAAATCTGCATCAAAACCAAATTTGGTAATTACTAGAAATATAGCGATATACTTACAAGTAGTACACTGAGTGACGAAGAAATAACACTGAAGATAAATAGATAATTGGATTCAAAATGCGTAATTCTAATAATCACTTTTTAAAAAATTACGCTCAAAAATCAAAATTGTTTTATATTTGCGATTAAACATTGATCGATTGTAGACGATAACCAATTGAATAGCAATAGCTTTACGCACCACATTCGCATCGGGATTTTATGACTTTTATTGAAAGGCAAATCTATTTCTTAATAAAAGACTCTGTCATTGAGAACCAATCTAAAATGAGAGTATTGACGTCACCCAAAGGCTGATATATGTCCGTCTGTCTGTAACCTAAAGGATACTCTCAATTTTCGCTTGTACACTTTTGTTTTAACCCAGAACTCACTTCCTAATTTTCACGTCATTCCCAATCATAAATGGTCTTAATCTGATAGTGAAAAAAAGCGAACTTTTCAGATGTGTATTTGAAAAATAGTTAATACTGTTGAAAAGGAAGAAATCAAGAGATTACTTTTGAATATATAATACTTAATTCTTGGCAATTAATGTTTATATATTCTACCAAGAAAAAACATTCAGAATTCAGACGACAAAAAATGAAGAAAGTATTTGAATAATTTTTAGGAATAAAGTAATAAGAATATTCTTGTTCTTATTTTGTGTTTCACTTTGTTGCCATATATCTGTTTTTTATGATATTATATTGACGACAAAAAAGACTTAATATTGGAAAAATTTTAATTATTTTATTTGACATATTTTTTTATAAAAAAAATTCCTTGTTTTATATGAGGTAGTTATAATTTTTATAAGGTTGAATAAATTAACATTAATATATAATAATAATATGATTAATCATGCAACAAGAATTATATGTTCAAACCTATCGTCATATATATATATATTAATGATAATGTCAATCTTACACAATTTATAACTACCTTATAAAAAAAACTTCCTGGATATTTTTGTTATGACAGAAATCAGTTATTTATTACTATTATTCTAAAGATAAAGAAAATCGGAATAATAATACTAATAATTCTTTTAGTTCGCTTTAAAAAAATGGAAAAAAAAAGTTGCTTTTTAAAGTGATTGTCGATTTTTTGACTTCCCTACAGGTTTATCTGACATCATTTTTCATAACATAGAGGTACTTGCAGAGCAGGTTTCCACAGGTGAACTAGACAGCTGTCTAAACCAGAAAAAAAAGAAGGGACTTCCAAAGAGGGGCTTCAAGCAAGTCATTAATTTTTTTTTTTACTTCCTAGCTACTAAAAAAATAAGTTTTTGAAAAGTATAAATTCTATAAATTATCAAATATTAGGATAATGTCGATATATTTGATCATCTGTTTCATTGTATTCACTTATTACAATTAAGATAATGGTTCACTTAATTATATAATGTATTTATAAAAATCTGACGTCTTCAATAATACTCACTACATACATATATATATCGATTATAATGGAATAATAATGGATGAATAAAAACAAATACATTTGCATATAGTAAATAAAATAAAAATATATTAAATATCAATAGAACATCAATAAATTAAAAATAAATTAAAATGTGAAACTGGATCAAACAACTTGTTGAAAGAAGAGTAATACATTGTGTACCACCTAGAACAATAAACAATACCTAAATTTGTCACTAATAATGTGTCATTATATTGAAGAGCATTGTTGAGAATATAATAGAAAAACAACGAAATTTTTCAGATTAATATTTATATGAAATGCATCCAGTTCGAATCATAAAAAAATGTTTCTATGTTAAGTATTATATGGTTGAAAGGAAAACTAAAATTAATATTTCGGAGGATGTGAAATTAAATAACATGGGAAAGCTAATTTTAAATCCTCTTTCTTCCTTAAAACAAAAACAAAATGTGTTACAAAAGAGGTTAATTTAAGAGTTTTCTTAACATAACGTTCTCTTTTGATAACAGTTATTTAAAAATTAGGGAATGGCTTTTAATTTTATTAGATCAGTAATAAATACATTAAAAATTATTTTATATTAAAAATATTTTAAAAAGTTTAAAAAATAAGGTTTTTTTTTTTTTTTTTTTAGTAAAATAAGGTTTAAAAAATAAACATCATAAAATAAATTATTAAAATTTAAGATATTTTGGTGATATTTTTTACTTTTGTTTTTCGAAAATTGTTTGGAAAAAACGCTTAATTCTCGTGGTATATTACATGTTGAATTCACGTGGTATATTAAGAAGAATAAAAGAAAAAACTGCTTCAGCAAACATTTATACTTGCTCTTTACTAACATTGTTAATGAATATTTCAGATCCAATTTAAAATAGTTATCAGAAATTTCAAAAAAAGAAATACATATATGATATAATGTATGAAAAATGAAATTTAAAATAATATTTTTACAATTGTCATACCTTTTTTAAGACTCCAATCATTAAAACTTTCTTTAATATGAATTTTTATTTTACATAACATGTAGTGCATTTTTTAATTATTTAATCCAGTAACTTGATTACGCATTATATATTTTTGAACGATTTCTGCATGATATATTTCAGGTCTTTTTTTAAAAAAAATTAAAATACTGATGCATTAAATTTTCTAAATCATTGCTCTTGTTCTTAACTATCATTCTCCTTTTTAATTTCCATTATAATGATTCTATTTGTAAAATTGTTCTTTTTTTAATTTTTTACTCGTTCTTTCTTAAATATTTTTTAATAAAATATTATTTTGAAACTAAGAGGAATTTATTTTTCCATTTCTTATTGTTTTTAATCTTCCAGCATACGTACGGAATCAATAATAACCACAAATCCTTTACTAAAAGATTTCTTAAATTCTTTGAACCATTTCTTTCTTCAACCTTTCTGCTTTGTGATATTAAATTTTTTTTTATTGTTTACTTTGATAAGTCCAATTTTAGTTGAATGCTACGAGTATTTTAATTTTCAGTAATTAAATGTATTTTGTTTCGAACTCTGTTTACCTTTAGTCTTATGTCTAAGAAAAGGTTTATGAAACTTACTAGTTCGATTTATTTTTTAAATAATCAAATCATCATTTATTATTTTATTTGTAGTTAAAGCTGAGTAGTTTATAACTTTGTAAAAATAGTTTTATATATTTTAGTTTAAAAGTTTAATATTAATTTTGATTTATATTAATTTTTTAAAATTTAATATTAATTTTAATTTATATTAAATTTTTTAAAATTTAATATTAATTTTGATTTAAAATCAAACTTACTTTCGTACTCATACCGTTGGAATCGTAAAATGTTAGAAATAATTTTGGAAGTTAGTTTCTTTCTTAAATATTTTGGAATTTTCATTGTACGCTATAAATGTTATTATATATTTATCCCTTATAAATGTCATTAATCATTTTAAATCAAATGTAATTCATGACTTATTGAATTTCATGAATTCATGCTTTTTATAGTTTTTTGGAATAACAGAACACGAATATTTCTTTTAAAAAGAACAAAAAAGGTTTTTTTTTTTTATTATCATCGTCTATTTACAAATGATATTTTTATGCAATTAAATGATGCTAATTTCAAGTTTAAGAAAATAATCAATGAAAATATAAAACTAGTTTGAATGAAGGAATAATTTATGGGATTCTTTAAAAACGTTGAAAATTGTACAATCTGTCTTTATATTAATATGTGATATGAATTAATATTAAACACGAATGAAAACTGTAAAATGTAAGAACGCTTAAATCCGAATTACTTTAAGCATCACACATATTATTAAAAATATTTAACTTAAAAAATAAGGAAGTGTCTTCGAATACAAAAAAATTTAATATTTGATACTCGAATCAAAGAACAGAATTTCGAAGAAGGGAAAAAAATAAGGAAGCAGATTTCTAAGGGAAACAAAACGTATGTTTGATGCTCAATTTTTTCCTCTCAGAAAATTCGAATGAGGAAGTCAGTTATTTACTGGACAGCTCAAGGCATACCCATTACTTTACAAACCAACTACCGTAATCAAACAGAGCTGACCTTGAAGTTCATCGCCGTGCTCGACCTTTAAACCCATTCCGGTGTGTGATTGTAGAATAATATATATTGTGGAAGACCCCCTAAAGCAGAGGACGAAAAAAATATACGATGAGCATAGCTACTATTCACACACCGGGCATTATCTGAGAGGAAAAAAAAAATAACTACTTTGTTTTGGCCGGAATGGGAAGACGTTAATGCATAAAAATTAAAAATAGCCAAAGGGAATTATTATCCGAAAATAATAATACTTACTTTCTTATGTTTTCTGTGCAAATCTTAACGGATATATTGCTAGCTTTTGAAGTGTTTTGCATTCTTTCTTTATATATGTATATATAAATGCTTTTACAATAGTAAAAAAATTGTTTGGAGATATTGTTTGCCTCTAAGAGTTTTTAAAAATAGAGCACAATTTAACACATTTTTCTTCGCAATTATAACTCAATAAAATTAATTTGTAACTTTTTATGTTGGCTTACAAAGAATTTTATTGTGTTTATACAATTGTCATAAATGGATATGCCATGAAAATATTTTTAAGAATCCGGTTGCCTATTTCTTATAAGCTTTAATGTGATGCATAATTACTTTTTATATTTCTCTTGTTTAGATATAAAAAAGTCTCTAATATTAAAGTTAAATTTTACTTTGCTACAATACAATGGTTATTAGTGTAATCTATTCAAAGTCGTCGTATGTTCCTGGGTTTATTCGGTAACGTATCATTGATTTAACAGTGATTTATTATAGGAATTTCTGTTACTGGTTCTAGAGATTTACAAAATAAATGAAAATGCAATTTATTACACTGTTTATTTATATATTTATTATATTTTTGATTATTTTATATTATGTTCATATTTCTTAGAAACTCATTCTTAAAGCATCAAAATAAATTTAATTTAAAAAAACTCCAATGTCGTGTCCTATTAAAAAAAAACCCTATGTCCTCCTACAAAATGTGCTCACAAAAGCAGTTACATTTTTTTATTTACTTCCGACTTTTTAACCACTTCGCATACAATGACGTGTCTGAGACACGCATCGAATTATTGAATTTTTAATTTTTAATCTGCAACTAAGTGAAAAGTATTAAATAATTTAGAATGAAAAAATTCACTTGAAACGCATTATTATTAAAGGAATTAAAATAATAGTAAATATTTTAACTAAGAAGCTATTGAATTCGCCATTTAATTAGAAAGTTAAGTAAATTCGTATGTCAAGTAGTTAATGACATGTCGTATTTAAACTTTTGCCGTTTCGGACCGACAGCACTTCTTTTGTTTTCGTCTATCTGTCTCTTTCGAAAAGCTTTTAAAAGATGTTAATAAAATATTGGAAATCCGAATATCATAATAACATAATGTCAGTCGATATAACCTTAGTGTTAATTGAAAACTATTATAGTTACACGTTCTAAAGGGTGACCCAAAATTAAAGCAAGTTTTGAATTTGCCACCATTCATGCAGTAAAGTGCTGGCAATCCTATAAAAAAACCATTTGCCAGCTGATCGTTTAATGTCAGTAAAAATAGAATCCTACACGACAGAGAAACGTATTAATATTAATAATATTTTTAAAAAATGGAAGTCTGGTGGCTGCAGTTGAAATTGGCCCCCTTTGATCGTGGGACTTAACGACATTAGATTTATTTTTATGGAGTTATCTGAATTCAAGAGTCTATACCAAGGAATCTACAAGCATGCGTGCATTGAAGGAGGAAATTCAAACCAGCATCAATAGAATTCAGCCACAACTATGCAAAATGGTCATGGAAAATATTAACAACAGAGTGCGTATGTGTCAGTAAGGCCTTGGAAATCATTTACTCTATGCGTTATTCAATACATAACCCTATCCCGTGTACTTTACAATTCAATAAAAATATAACAATTTAAAGAAAAAAATCTTGTTCTTTTATTTAATACAAATCATCCGCAAACACTTTGTACTATCGTGCAACGCTCTATTTTTAATAACCCTAAGCTTTGTGCAGTGAAATGGTTTTTAATAGGGTTGCCAATACTTTACAGCACGATTGATGGCATATTCAAATCTTGCGTTACTTTTGGGGCATCCTTTAGTCACGTACATTACTTATTTACTGTAAAACAGATGAAGTAGTAATAATTCTACTGATAGTTTCGAAGAAGCATAATTACAGGTTTTCAGAACAGGAAGGGACAACCCTCATTTCTAAAGAGAGAGAAAATCAGTCACGGCTTTCTACTGGAAGTTTTAAAAGCAATAGATCTCTACCATCCAAACCATCAACAATTTCAAATGCTGTACGGCTTCATATAGCTGTAAACAGCATCGGAGAAATATAATTGAAGGGTTTTCTGCAAAAAAGATGTAGCTCCAACTTAAGGGAATTGGGAGTTACATGTACTATCTCGTAAAATAAAAACTTGCTCTTTTGGTGGCAGAAGGATGAAGCTCCAGTTGTTAGTAATCGCGTTAACTCAAGCGATGGAGCTGTTTGTCCCATTATTTTGTTCAATATAGAGGTAGCTCCTGGTGCTACCACCGGTTTTCTGAAAATATGAATAATTGGAGCTACCTCCGTTTGGTGGCAAAATCTTCAATTGTTTCCAATAGTACCAAGCTTATATCTGTCAATCACATACAATATATTATTAACACATACAGTTTTAAAATGAACATAAATCATCGGGTTGAGTTTGTTACTCGGTTTTATGTGTCAGATGCAAGTTGATACTGATACTCCATTATGATATATATTTCTGTTATAATTGATACACAATTCTTTGCAGTCGGAATGAAGTCTTATATTCCGTCGGTATAGGTTCTTGTGCCGAGAATGATAGCTAATAATGACAGGAATGATATTCCAGATTGGGTTTTCATTTTTCGGAAGAAGCTGTGATGGTGACGTAATAGAGGTTTTGACTTTGGCCGTGATTGATGGGTGGATAAGTAGACAAAAGAAAATGTTTTGTTTGCATAGTTAATATTGGAGAAGAGGGGGATTCTTCAACAATTTGTGCTTTGTAACATGGGATAAAAGGCAATAACTTGTTGTGGATGAAATAAATGTGAGTGTGATGGGTTTTAATGCCTCAGTCCACTGGTTTAGATTATTCGTTTATTGAATGATTAAAAAAAGAGGATTTTTGCAAATGAAGTTTCATTGATGAAGAATTAATTGCGATGTCATGGAGATTAACAGTAGATATGTTCAGTTGCTCTTTTCCACCTACGCGGGGCACCTTGAGCATTTGCAGATGATTTCTTTAATACAAGAATTCTAGTTTCGGAGAATTCTAGTTTCCTTTGAAGAGGATCATGTCACAACGGTTTCCGGTCGCGACACTTCTCGGTGGACGGACGTTTCCTCTTGTTCTAGGGAACTCTCTGCACTCTCCCCTCTGACTGCTGATTAACACCGGAAGAAGTGTTGAGCTCCCCCTCGATGAATTAATTTACCACATACACAAAGCTAACAAAAGTCACTGTGGCAAGACGGCACACTAGTCTAAATCGACTGAGCATTTTGTATCAGATTAACATAGTATCATCACCTACATGAAAGAGACTGTGGTAAAGGAATTTAACTATTGGCCTCAATCCTGTCTAAAAACTGATACTATTAGTTGGTATCACTTTTATGCACCTAATACAACAAAGCAGGATGATATAATATCATTCACCCTTACAAAACATTTAGTTATTAGCTTTGACAAAATTTAGTTTCCGAAAAAGTATTTCACTGACATTTGTTTCAACCTTTTAAAAAATTTTTTCCACAGAGAGTTATTTACTTATTAGGTCGAATAGCTCACAGTCTGTTATATATATATATATATATATATATATATATATATAATATACTTTCGCTGTTTCGCGTTCGTGCATTCGTGCCAAGTTATGACTTTTTGTTGGCGATATGTGGCGAAGTGCGACAATCTTTTTTTTATAATTTTCTAATGAGCCTAAAGGCGAAAAATTGATTCTTCAAAAGTTTATAAGTCGCCTGTGTTTTGCTTGCGAATTTTGGGGCATCAAAAACCTCAAACCAAACAAAATCATGTTCTTACATGACAAAAACAATAGTAAACAATGAGTACGTATTTATGGGTATGAGTACAAAATAAGTAAGAGATTCAAATATTAAGTGATATTTGGCAGGTTCATGCATTACAATAAAATAAATTTTTACTCTTAGATATAGACAACAAAACTGACCATAGTGACCTATATTAATCGAGACAATTTCAGCTCTAGTCTCTACTTGTTCTAAATTAAGAAACTGATCCAATTATTTCCAATTTTGCTTAAAATATCTTAAAACTAGGTGTTTTTTTAAAAAAAAAACTCATAATTAAATAATATATTTAAATATAAGCTCACTTTAAAAAAATAACAATTGATGAATTCACTTTCTTAGTTTTTGGTACGCAAATAAGTAATAAATATTCATTGGTAATATAGTATTCAAAATCCTTTTTAATAATTTATATATATATTACGTTTTCTCTATCACATTACATAATTCTTCAGAAAAGTATTAAATTCCACGTGCTCATGGTTTCCTTTCTTATTAATTACTGATGTGATGGGAACGATTCAATGATCATTTGAAACTCTCCGATTGGCTCTTTTCAAATATTTAAGATGTACTCGAATGAAATTGCGAAGTTATGGTATCCTATAAAAAAAATCCTTTCCAAATTCCAATCTAAATAAGCTATGAAGTATTTTTACCTTCTTATTATTCAAAGCCTATTTATTTGTTTAAATTGGATAAACATTAATAATCAAAAACTGAAATAGAGGATTAAATGAATAAAAATTTTAAAATATTGTATAAATTTGTAAATTTCTTTAGTTGATTAAAAAGTTGAAAAAAAAAGATAATCTAATTGATTTAAAATGTCTAAAATTTGAAAACAAAAATGCATTATGTCTCTTTTACAAAATACATTTTTCTATAAATAATTAGTTACTGTACTCTTTGGAACCTGTTTCAAATCTAGTTTGAAAGATCTTACTTTTTGTCACAACAAAAAGCAAAATTAATTGTAAAACTATTCATAGCCTGAATTTGTTAAGAATAAATCTATTTAACTTTCTAACCTTCCAACAGATAAAGGCATTCACATCCTCTTTACATTCAATATTTTTCAACTGTCAAAACGCTTTTTTTTTCTTCCAACACGTGGAAAAGAAATTTTTTTTTGACTCAATTCAAAAGCTATCAGAAATACGGGTTCAAATGACAGTCGAACACCTTACACAAACAAAACGGCTTGACACCATTTTCTAGTGGCGATCCAAATTCAAGTGCAGAGAATTTTCTTCTGCAGACGATCACGACTTTCGAAAGGTTGTTCCATCCATTTAACCTTACGACCCTTATCCCAAAATGAAACTGACCACCTGCTTTCTCGTGCAGACTAAATAAAGCCGGCTGTTTTCGAAGTTTGCATTCTGTATATATCTGCGTCGCCTCGAGTGTCCATCAGTGATGTGATTATTAGATCATTTTTTTCCGCGTTCTTCCGTAATGCATAAAGTGGCCTTAATGTGACATGAAGCTAATTTATTATTATTCACGTTTCTGAATTCAACTTCTGCCCGTAAGTGGAACGTCTGGAAAATTATTTACGGCGTTCCGGTTTAATATCTGCATCATAGAGATTAAATATATAAATGAGGAGGAAAAATAAATGTGATGTGATGAAAGGTCGATCATTATATCGCGTCTTGATATATTAAGGTGTCCCATAAGTTTTTTTCTTCCTATTTCTAATATGTAACGAATACGCAATATTTGATGTTTAAGATAATATGTATTTTGTTATATAAAGTAACCTATTTGTTCTATTACCTTCTGCAATTTCTCAGTAAACCTCAGTATGCCTTCGTTCCAAAACTGTTATGTTTTGGATAAGACATAAACGTCGAGACACACTGATGGATTTGAAGCCTTTACGGGGAAGATAGTTTTTTAAGGACAAAAAAAAGTAATAATCAGATGGAGCGAGATCTGGAGAATATTAAGGATGATCTAAAACATTCCAGTCAACTGTCAAAGAATTTCTATTACTTTGAATGCAATATGTGGTCTCGCTTTGTCATGATGAAAAACAACACCTCTTCGGTTCATTAATTCTGGTCGGGTTCTTTTTTTGCTATGTCAGCTTTCAAATGTACCAGTTGATGATAGATTTCGTAGCATTTATTGTTTCACCTTGAGGATTAAGCCCGTAGAAAATAAGGTCATTCTAATCCCACCAAATGGACTAAAGAATTTTTTTGGGGTTGTAGTCCAGCTTTGCAACATTTAAGGGCTTATTGTCCTTACATCAAGTACGTTTTCCATGAACATTTTCATACAAAATTAATTTCCAGTTATGCCGTTTCTATGTCGTAAATATGACCTTTTGATATCCATGCTTAATGCTGTGGATGATCTTGGCACAAACGAAACGTTCTGTATAAGAGCTCTGAGACGACAGAAACCGATACATAGACGACTAGTAGATACGTCCACTTATTTGCATAAGCAGAACAAAATAAGACTGTTCATAGTGTGAGGAGAAATAAATTTTTGGGACACCCTATGTCTAGAATAAATATAGAATCTCTAGAGCATCTATCTTTGTTGCATTCTGATGATGATTAGATGTGTGCCCAAAGTGGCGTTACGCCGGTGAAAAGCTTATAATTACAATTTTTAAAAAAATAGAATTTAAATATCTATTAAAAGACTGGCTATTCAAACATAACTTTCCGTACTAGATGCAAAAGAAGTTAAAGGCAAAGAAAAAAATCATTGAAATAAAATAAAGAGGTGAATAAAAAAGTGAAGGAGATTTAAAGGTTTAAGGGAAAGAGCCTACATAATGCTCCATAGTAAAAATATAATTAGTAAATAATAAAATTTATCAAAAATAGGCAGTTTATCTTTGAAAACAAAAAAATAAAAGTAAGTGAAAAAATTAAAGCATAGGGAGAAAGATAAATAAAAGAATAAAATAAATAAATAAATGAAAAATTAAAATATAAATAAATATAATATAAATAAATAAATAAATAAAATATAAATAAAAAATTATAAATAAATATAAATAAGTAAACATGAACAGTAAAGAATATACACTGACTCAGCCTAAGTTAGAGTCCATTATCCGGAACATAAAGCTAGATAAAGAGTTATTTTTGCAATTTTTTTTCTTATACTCACAGAATATTGTTTACATTTAGAAGTGCCTGACTTTCTCTGTGCGTACATTGAAGAAAGGCAATGGTAAGTTTGAAACTGGTAAAGTTTAAATTTCTAAAACTTTATTTTTCAACAAAGTTTAAACATTGTTGAAAATTAAAGTTTGAAACTAGTAAAAAACATTAACACTTGAAGTACTAAGAGGAATTGCTTTATCACAGGGTCTCTGAATGGTATCTCTATTCAGAGAAATGTAAAGAGTAACAGTTACCATCCACCGGCATTCATGTCTTATATTTATCATAATAAGCGGGAATTCTCTCACTAAAATTTTCTCGATTACCTTCTAATGAATATATTCACGCTATTTCTCTTCATAAAATTGCTGATACTGGGTAAAGTATGAATGCCTTATACAGAATTGGCGAACTATAGTTACGAAATATTCATCTTTGACTAGTATCTAACATTTTTACTGATTTTATTGCATGATCTTTAGAATTTTTTTAGTTAATAATTCTTGACATGCGTTTAATATTCATGTATTAGAAAATCGTATATTTATTTTGAATGCCTTTTATTCTGATCGATGAAAACCAAAATTTGATATAGAATTACAATTATATTCATTTGGTATATGATTGTAAGAGCTTATGCCAAATTCCATTTATATAAATCATTTAATGTTTGAGTTGTCACGCTGGCATGCATGCAAACATATTAGCCGACAAGCAGTCAACTCCCAAAACTAAACTAAACTTGATAGGATCAAAATTAGATAAGGAACTCCGGATGTATTCTCAAGTTTCCATACCAAATTTTATTGATTTAAATAATTGTGGTGATGAGTTATTGCATTTACACATTTATGAGAATATAGAATTGATCGCCTAGATGGATTTGTTTCCAAATTTGTTGTCGACAAGCAGCCAGCACAAGAGACTATATTATATTCCATGTCTAAGCAAAGTCAGACCAAGAACTACAGATGTATCCTCAAGCATACATACAGAATTTCTTATAATTAAATAATTGTGTTGCTGATACATGTATTATTTCGTTTACACTAGTATCAGAATTCAGAATTGTGTACATAATTCTGATACATGTTTTATTTCGTATCAGAATTCAGAATTGTGTACATAATTCTGATACATGTTTTATTTCGTATCAGAATTAAGAATTGTGTACATAATTCTGATACATGTATTATTTCGTTTACACATGTATCAGAATGCAGAATTATGTACATAATTCTGATACATGTTTTATTTCGTATCAGAATTCAGAATTGTGTACATAATTCTGATACATGTATTATTTCGTTTACTCATGTATCAGAATGCAGAATTATGTACATAATTCTGATACATGTATTATTTCATTAACTCATGTATCAGAATGCAGAATTGAGTAAATAATTCTGATGCATGTCTTATTTCGTTTACACATGTATCAGAATTCAGTACTGTATACATAATTCTGATACATGTATTATTTCGTTTACTCA
>JAPMOQ010044182.1:784918-798147 GCA_026543055.1 Argiope trifasciata | reverse complement strand
CGTTTACACATGTATCAGAATGCAGTACTGTATACATAATTCTGATAAATGTATTATTTCGTTTACTCATGTATCAGAATGCAGAATTGTGTAAATAATTCTGATGCATGTCTTATTTCGTTTACACATATATCAGAATGCAGTACTTTATACATAATTCTGATACATGTATTATTTCGTTTACTCATGTATCAGAATACAGTATCATGTATCAGAATAATACATGTATCATGTTACTCATGTATCAGAATAATACATGTATCAGAACTATGTACACAAATAGTGTACATAGTTCTGATACATGTATTATTTCATTTACACATTTATCAGAATGCAGAATTACACTGAAGTGACAAAAGTCATGGGATAGCAATATGCAAATATACAGATGGCAATAGTATCGCAGCGAAAAAGTATAAATGCGCAGTTCGTTTTCCAGAGCTTTCATTTGTGTTCAAGTTATTCATGTGAACAGGTTTTTCGTGATTTATGGCGGCACGACGAGAATTAACAAACTTTGAACGTGGAATGTTAGTTGGAGCTAGACGCATGGGTCATTCCATTGCGGATATCGTTAGTGAATTCAACATTCCGAGATCCACAGTATCAAGAGTGTGCCGAGAGTATGAAATTTCAGGCATCACATCCCATCATGGACAGCGCAGTGGGCGACCACCTGCACTTAACGACCGAGACCGCCAACGTCTGTGTAGAATGGTCAATGTTAATAGACACGCAACATTTCGTCAAATAATTGCAGGAATCAATGTGGGACGTACGAGGGATGTGTCCGATACGACTGTGCGGCGAAATTTGTCTTGCTTGGGCTATGGCAGCAGAATACCGACTCGAGTGCCTTTACTGACAGCATGACATCGCCTGCAGCGACTCTCCTGGGCTCGTGAGCATATCGACTGGTCCCTAGACCAGTCGAAAACCGTGGCGTGGTCAGATGAGTCACGATTTCAATTGTTACGAGCTGATGGTAGAGTTCGAGTGTGGCGCAGACCCCACGAAGCCATGGACTCAAACTATCAGCGAGGCACTGTTCAAGCTGATGGTGGCTGCATAATGGTGTGGGTTGTTTTTACATGGCATGGACTGGGTCCTCTGGGGCAACTGAACCAATCTTTGACTGGAAATGGTTATGTTCAGCTGCTTGCAGATCACTTGCAGCCATTCATGGACTTCACGTACCCACACAACGATGGGAGTTTTATGGATGACAATGCGCCATGTCACCGGGCCAGAACTGTTCGCGATTGGTTTGAAGAACATTCCGGACAATTCCAGCGCATGATCTGGCCACCTAGATCGACCGATATGAATCCCATCGAGCATTTATGGGACATCATCGAAAGGTCCGTTCGTTCCCAAACTCCTGCACCATCCACACTTTCACAATTATGGGCGTCTATACAGACAGCATGGCTCAATATTCCTGCAGAGGACTTCCAACGACTTGCGGACTCCATGACACGTCGAGTTGTTGCCCTTCGCCGGGCAAAAGGAGGACCGACACGATATTAACAGTTATCCCATGACTTTTGTCTCTTCAGTGTATGTACATAACTATGATACATGTATTATTTCGTATCAGAATGCAGAATTGTGTACATAATTCTGATACATGTCTTATTTCGTTTATACATGTATCAGAATGTAGAATTGATCCCATTGATGGATCTGGTTCGTAATTCAGATACTACATTTGTATATACAAATCTCTGGCACAATTTACGTTTTTTTTATTTATGTTCACTCCGAAAATCTGATATTCTCTCAAAGGAATTCATTTAAAACTTGACAGAAATCCATAAATTTGGCGTAAAGATCAAATAGTAAATCAAACTATTTTTGAGTTACCAAATTCACAAATATAATTCAAAAAATACTTCTTTTTTTGGACTCAAAAAGAAGATTATGACATTATTATGAGATTATGATTATCTACATTCTGACCTATGTAGATTCATCTGAATCTCGAGTTAATTTTTTTTGACAATTATTATCCTTTCTCTTGGTATATTTCCCATGCGAGAAAGTAAAAACGTGCTGACTTGACCATCACTTCCTTTTCCATTCATCACATATTTTTTTTCTGAAACTGCAGTAAGTGAACAATCTTGTATGAATAGCGCTGATTGTATCCGCCGTCCATTAAATCCATCCCACTGGCTAGCGCTGGTTGTATCCGGCATCCTTTAAATGCTTCACAATAGCTGATGGAAATTCTATCAGACATTATTATCAAGGGACATGTTTCGATGGGACTTTACAGCAAGAAATTTTCTGATGTTCCTTTTAAAAATGAATAATCGAATACGAAAACTCTAATTCAAATTGTAATTAATCAAAACTTATGCAGGGTGATCAGCGAATAAGCCCTGATTTCAAAATTAAATATCTCTAAAATAAAGATCGATAGAATTATCCGGTAAACTGTTCGTTTATTAGTAAAACTGTAAAACTGCTGTACAAAAGTTTAGAAAATTTAGTTACGAAAATTGTCAACATATGGCGCTCTGCGCTGAAAATTCTTTTTCTGGAAGGAGTCTTAAAAAAATAAAATAAAGTGATGCGGTCTTTGCAATCAAAATACAATTTTTTCAAAATGTTCGCCGTTTTAAACAATGAGATGGCGTAATCGAACAATGAAATTTGACGTTACGTCTTGCAATGTCTCAACGGAAATGTAATCACATGCAACACCAATCAAAGATTCAAGTTCAACTAGAGTAGTTAAACTGTTTCTATAGATAGTGTCTTTCAATGCTCCACACAGAAAGAAGTCACAAGGAGTCAGATCGAGAGTCATTTTTCATTTTTGACGCCACACTGAAAGCATCTATAGGCATTGTGATGAGAGCGCCCTCTGTTAACGGTTTTCGTAACTAAATTTTCTAAACTTTTGTACAGTATTTTTACAGTTTTGCTAATAAACGTGCAGTTTAGCGCATAATTCTATCGATCTTTTTTATAAAGATATTCAATTTTGAAATCAGAGCTTATTCGCTGATCACCCTGTATAACTGATTTAGATTGTTATATAAATAAAGTTGCCCATAAAAAAAGCAAGATGTCTCTTCTTAATCAAGAGGCATATTAATGGATAAATTATTGCTTATATGTTGTTGCAATTGTGGTCAATGTTGGCGCTTAAATGAAGGACTTGCAAACCTCGGTGCCTTTAGATATTTTTTTTTATCTATACTTATAATAAAGCTCAATGTGTGTGTGTGTGTGTGTGTTGGCGTTCTACAGGTCAGATCATTGGACCTACAGCTACCAAATTTGGTACATGTATACCTTGGAGGTCGGGAATTTTGGCAGCATCACGGAAAAAAACATTTTTAATTTCAGACCAATCACTGCCCGGAATTGCTTCAAGGCTAATGAATATGTGACTTAATTGAAAATTTTAGAACGCATTACTCATGGCGAATCAGCTGGTCGCCAAAGGCGGCTAGTTAACAATGATAACATGATAGTTTAACTCTCAGAGTAAATTCCATTACCATTGAGGTCCGTAACTGCCACGCATGTCCCCGTTCATTGGGGGTGCGTGTTTACAAACAGGAAGTAAACAACAGGTGGGAGCGCCATCTTTTCACATTCCGCAACATATGTCATACTATCAAACTATAATTTAACTGTTTAATATTTAAATATATCAATGCACCTCTTAGTTTATACTTTTTATTTTGACAATTTTTCATTTCTTTGAAAAATTTATTAAAATTTTCAGAGGAGAGAGGTATTTCAAGAGGAAACAGAAATATCAAGAGTTTTTTTCAATTTTTAAGAAATTTCATTTTTTTTTTAGTATTGTATTATAGTCCAAGATGTAAAGTGGCATTTCATCATGTTTTGTTTTACAGGATTTCTATGCACTAAAACGTTCTGTGAAACATTTACTAAAATTTTCAGATGAGAGATTCATTTCAATGCATTTCAAGAAAAAACAGAAATATGAAGGGTTTTTTTTTTCAGTTTTTAAGAAATTTCATTTTTCTTTTCAGTATTTTATATAGTGCAAAACGTAAATCGGCATTTCTTCCATACTATTAAATTTTTTTGCGCTGAAATTTTATGAATTAGCAATAAAATATTGATTTTAAAAGGCACGTAATAATGTGGAAGTAGAAAGGTAAACAATTTGTCTGAAATCACAGACACTAGGAGATTGCTATGTTAAATCTTGATGGGCAACATGGGATACTTTTGTCTGACATCATAGTCATTAGATGTTAGCTGTGTAATATCTAGGAGGACTGCATGGGATACATCTAGACACATTTTTTTTACTATCTCTTCATCAATTTAAGAGCAATTGATATATACATTTGAGATTTTTCAGTTTAGCATCTTTCTCTCACAATCTCTTGAAAGCAACCTTCTTCAATGCTGACCGCCAAGAATTTGTGCAGCAATTCACTTTTGAATCTCTGAGTCAATCTCACTTTTTTGAATTCCTCATATATTACCAAAAATCTTGTAATGGAGGTGAGTTTGTTTTATTTGGATAGTTAAGAAAAATCTAACTGCATTTTGTTATTTCTTGCTCTTTAACTTCCTGTTAAATAACAACATATTAAAAGACCCTGTTTAAATGTAACTGAATACTGTATTTTCCTTGTCTAATGTTTTTCTATAAGAATAATCCAATCAAATTTTATTGTAACATATCAAAATATGAAAAAAATTTGAAATTATAATTGTATTGATTTAATTTGTTTGGTTGACTATTTTAAGGATTGGATAGTGGACAGGATAAAAACAGACATTTGAAGTAAAGTTGTAACTTCGATTTTGTTGCAGTAAAATTATGAAGTTTACCTTCGTTAAAGTTGTAAAATCAGTTTGTTTTATATTTAAAAGAAAGACAATGAAAATGAAAGGGAAAAGTTTGAAAAGTAAATTTTAAAATATTAAAAATATTTATACAATTAACCATCAAACATAAAGATAGCTTAATTCAATGAACAGAGATTTTTTTTAAAGTATAAATTTATAAAAATGCATACTTTCAAATTTTTAAAAGGTATTTTTAAGTAAATTAAAAATAAAGAACATTTTTAAAAGTATAAATATTTAAATTTTTTTCAATTTGAGCTAAATTTTTATAATTCCACTTAAGTATGCGTTATAAAGAAGAAAATGATAAAAATTATGGATCAATAGTTGCATTGCTTTTTAAAAATTCAGCTATGTCGAAAATGCCGGTAAGGAACTTTTCTATTGATCTAAACTCATTTATTGAAAAAAAACTCATATCCCAAATGTTCTGTTCAGGGGACATTATAAAATTCATTAAAAAAAAGTTAAATTAAATTTGAAAAAAAAAATCTTCCTTTATGGCGACTAGTTTCCGAAAAGGATTCAAAGAAGATGAAATAAATGGGCTCACAAACATAACAGTAATAGCATTTAGGCTTAGTAATTAAGAGAAAAAGTTAACGTCAAATTTGGTTCTTACCACTTTTCTTTGTAAACTGAGCATTATGTTGTCTCCTGAAAGAATGGACCGATGCTTTTAAAGTAGAATATTTTTGAGGGTAGGGGAGAGTGAGAGAGATTAGGTAGATGAAGAAACGGCCATTGGTATATTTTTACAAAATTAAATTTATCGGAAAATAATGCAGCAACAAAATTCAATTTTTTGGTACGTATTCCCATGCCTATAACAATACAGAGTGAAATTCTAAGAAGTAAAACTGGAAAATAAATTAATCAAAATAAAAATTTAGTATTATTTTTTCCAAATTTTCATTTTTTAAAACTTTTATTCATTTAATTACGTTATCTTAATGTATAATAACTCATGGTATAGACCTTTTAAATACTTATAATTTTCAACAAAGTTTTCCTTGCAAATGAATAGCTTTTTATTTAAGCGTGAAGAAGGCTACTGTCCTACCGTCAGGAGAAAAACTCTGAGCCTTGTTGCCGTAAGTAGACGAATCTAAGTATGGAAGGAAGTGGGCATTAAAACTGACCACAACATTTGGCTAACTAAACGCACATCACTAAGAGAGAAATTCATTTCGCTTGTGTTAATGCAGATATTTGGTCCTTAAACGGTTCTTTTAGCCCCAAATGAAATACAGCCTTTTCCTCCACCCCAAAAATGTAATGGAATATTTCTTTTCCAAGACAACTGACCTTATCTTTTAGGGTTACTAGGGTTTTTCGCGTGACGATAGGACAATACTCCCTCCCCCTCCCTCATCTTTATCCGCTCAAATGTCACTGAGCAAATATAATATTTTAGATATTCAAGATTAGCCGGCGTCCTGGCTAAAGGGTAGAGTTTGGTTTAGTTTAGTGATATTAACGTCCCGTTTTTTAAAGCAACACGAGGGCTATTTTGGGACGGACCTCGTTACTTTGAACCATGGTCAGATGACGTGGACGACACCTGAACTGGCACCCCTTCTCCACCCCACACCAGCGGGAAAACGTTTGGCCTGACAGATTTAACGTGCAAGAGACCCCCTCACACGACGGTTCTTCGGTTGAATCTAGTCTCGAACCTGAAACCCTCCGGTTCCGAAGCCGAGACCTTACCACCAAGCCACCGCGGCCCGCTAAAGGGTAGAGCGTCTTCCCCGTGATCTGGGCTCGAATCCCATTTTGGGCATGATTGTTCTTCCTCTGTTCTATATGTGAATGTGTCCTCCTGTAAAAAGGGGTTGTCAATCGAATGAATGATGAGTGAATGGCAAAGTCGTACTCTTGGTCCTAGTTGGCGCTACTGAAAACAAGAGATGCACTCTATCGGTCTAAATCGCTGTTTTCGTAACAGCAGGCTTGTCCAATGGCAAGTGTCATAAGAAATAACAACAACAGAAGACATTCAAATCAACACTTTAAACCTATAAAATTACGTTTATGTATTTTTTTCCCCCATCTCAAACTGTAATTTGACCAACCTAGAAATATAGGACAGTTCAACACGTGACAAGTATCATGTAGGAGTGTGGAATTATATTACTACCAGAATTTAAAGTTTAAAAATATTTTACTGAGAAAGTCCAAACATTGCATTAAAACACAATCTCACAAAATATTTCATTGAGATTTTCAGCAACTAATTTTCTTGGTAAACCATTGGTTCGTCATTAACGGCTAGATTTGTTTTATAGAAAAATTTCTTTCTTACCCATTTGCATCACATGAAAATATGAAAAAAGGCCCCTATCACGGAAAAAAAGTTTATTTCATATGTAGGTGTAAAATTGTAGAAAAGTAGAAAAAAATCATTTTTGAGCATTATTTGTTAGTCATTTTGTTCACCGTGGTAATATTTGAAATATGGGATGCATATAGGTATATAGTATATAATATTAATATAGTATATATCATATTATATCCATAGCATTTAATATGATGCAACGTATATTTACGCTAATGATGCAAATGGGTTAATAAAAATTCGAATCACTTAGAACAGAGGTTCCCAACCTTTTTTGAACTGACGCCCCTTTTTCTAATGAATATTTCAATATCGCCCCCCTCCCACTCCAGATAAAAAAAAGCGTGCATAATGCATAGTGAAAACAAGAATTAAAAAAGTTCAGATAGATAGAATATTGTTGGAATTGAAACGCTACTGAATTTCTTCTTTATTTAAAAAAAGAGGAATAAAAATTTTAGCTTACCTGTCATAAGGATAGGCAGGGATTTTGAAGATACGAATTAATTCATAATAAACTATTCTTTCTAAATAAATAAATTTACAGTTTCAGAGACCCATCAAAACGCATACTTAATTACATTAAAAAGTATTTTAATTAAAATTTAAAGACATCAAATTTCTAACTTAACTAATGAGAAGGTTGAATTTGATGCGTTTTAAGGAACTTGTTTATATCAGGCTCGATTTCACTTAAAAACAATCGTAAATGGCCCCGTTCAGTAATATGGAGCTATTTCTCTTTTTCGTTACCAATGTTGCCTCAGCACTAAATCCACGTTCTGCTAAATATGAAGAGGGGAATGCTATCAAAAGTCGTTGAACGATTGACCATAACCCTGAATACAGATGCGAAATAGACTTCTGCAGTCAAAATTCTTGAATTTAATTTTTAGATCCTCATCTGTCGTCAATTCTATTAGTTCTTCTAACTGAGGTGATTCTACTGTGTTGACATTGGAAAAATGATCCAAAACCCAGTCTGGTCTGTCCATGCTAGAAAATGTCCTGGAATCACCCCTTGAAGTTATTTTACACTATACAGTAAAAGCTCTTTATTCGTGGGGTATATGTTCCATAAATATCCCGCAATACAGAAACCGTGAATACGGAATGGTTATTTATATAGGATTATAGGGGATACGTTCCTAGGTGGCAAAATAAGAAAAAAAATACATAAAAAATCCATTTAATTGAAGTTTTTGAGCGTTTTGATTAATTATTTTAAGGCTTGGGCAATGGTTTAAAGAATTTTGAAATTCTCTCTTGCTTGGCAGTTTTTAAAAGCTCCTTTAATTCAGACTGACACGCAGCAGAGGCATTAGCAATTTGCCTCTTAAAAATAAGACTTAGTTCCATAGACTTTCATAAAGAAATCGCAAAGCTCGTTTGCCATTCACTAAGATTTTTTTAATGAAATGTCATGTTTCCAGTCCTTGTTGAAGCCTCTTCTTCAGTGGGCTGTAAATTTAACTTTTTCTCCAAGTACGTTTCAGTCAGATCTTCATCTTGCGATTCAAGCAATTCCTGAATTTCACTTGATTCTATCAATTCGAACCCGTCTCGTCCTATTCCCTTCGTGATTTCGGCCATGTTTGCAGTTTGCATTTAACCACATACTTTAGACAAAGCTGTACTAAGATCTATTTTACCTTTTTTATTAGTCCATTTGACGGCCTTTACAAAGGATATTGGGTTGGATACCAAGTGGAATACTTTTATTATTATGTATGTACTTATTAGATCCGCGAATAGAGAAATTTTTAGTCTCGAATATAGGAATTGGGTCGCATTTTTTTAATCCGCGAATAGTGAAAACGCGAATAAGGAGCTTTTACTGTATTTGGTTAATCCTCTAACGCCCCTTCTTGCCATATCAACGTCCCTAATTTTCTCTGGGTCTTTTACCGCCCCCCTGAAAGATTCAAATGCCCACAAGGGGGAGTTATCGCCCATGTTGGGATTCTATGATTTAGAAGAATAAAATTCTGAAAACAGCATTCCAGCAAGTACGCATTTCGGAACCCAATCTTTTCTGTTATCTCAACTTCCTCAGCTAATCTTCCAGAATCAGAAGAAGAATATAATTAATGAACGCTCAGAGATTAAATCTGGACCCGATAACAAATCGTTTCCTCGGTGGACCCAAAACTCATTATTTCCTCTGTTTTTCCGAGTCTCGAAACAATGTTTGGAAACGTGTTCGATCCGTTTGGACCTTTCCATCCGTCCGAGCGTTTCCCTCGCAGGTGTGACTCTCAATGGTGCAAGTTATCAGTGGGTCAATGGGTAAGTGTGGCAAGAAAAAGTTATTGAGGACGTGCTTTCGGTGCTTCTTTTGAAGCCCAAACAGGCGCAGCTAATTAAATCATGTATTGAAGTTAATGTGAAGCTGATTCTAAACCCACCGGCAAGGTTTCTTGTGTTTCGATTTGAGTTTATTTTCATCTTTTTTGTAAAACAAATTGAATATGTGTAATGATTAAGATAACTGGTTAGAGTAATTGTGTAAATGATTTTTTTTGGCAAAAGACTTAATTAAGGCCACGTGGCCACGAAATAAATATATAGCTTTAGCATGCTTTCTAGAAAACTAACCGTTTTCTTAAGCTTCAAATTATATATATTTTTTGGAAGAAGCAGCATTAGCGCTGTCAAAATACAATGATAATTTTTTAATAGTTTTTTAAATTTTAATCCTGTACGTAATAATCTTTAGTTTCGATTCCTATTTTTAGTTCCGTTTCCGTACTTAGTTTCGTTTTTTCTTATATAGCTAATTTATGTGATTCATCTGAATTTCAGTAGTAGCTGCATTTGCGCACTCTAAATACAATGAAGGTTTTTTCAATTTCAATTTTAATTTTAAATTTTAGTCTCGTTCGAATCCGAAATAATTTTTGGTTCAGTTTCTGCAATTAGTTTCGTTTTTTCCTAATATATATATATATATATATATATATATATATATTTCTCATCACTTCTCATCATAATTTACAAACTATTGCCAGATTTCAAAAGGTTTACAATTGATCATCAGTTATTATACAAAATAATATTAAAGTATCCGACTAAGTTAAAATCGACCACATGGCGAATTTTTAAAGAAACTGTTATTTCTTGTAGTTCAAATTTTCCGGTTTCCTAAACAATTTATCTTTGTAGGAAAAGCAAGGCCTGACTTATCATCCAGGGTCACATTTTTTTTTCAGCTAAAATTTTTTTCACTTCATTTTCTCAAAACTTTAGTTTTTATAAACATTATTCATCGTTAACATGATATCTCCAAAACAAATAGAGGTATTCACAAGAATTTGTTTTAAATAATGTAGGCAATGAAATGTACCAAAAGTTTTACTGTTGGTGAAATACTTTTTCAGGTATAGGTGTTTTTAAAGAAGAATTAAGTTGTTAATTTATGGAGAAAATACATATATACATATATTTTTACCCATAACTTCTTCGCATCTTAAGATTTTTCTTATATTTTGGTTCATTTCACTCGTCTTCATATTCTATAACTTGAGTACAAAGAAAAACAGGATTGCTGCAATACAATTTTGTGTAGAGTGTTAACCGTTTCGGTTAAATTTCATTAATATTTACTATAATTTTTCAATATTTCTCAAAAAGTATTACATTTTCACATAGTTTTGTTGAATTAATAGTATTTTGTATTATAATTGCCAATACATTTAAAAGCCATTGTTTTAAATAGTTTCGAAAAAATCTAGTTTTTCAAAAATTTTCCTACTAACGTAGTCGGGTACCTTAATAAAATATGTTTATCAAAGAGAAAATTCGTTTGCTTTTACTTTTAATAATATTTTAACAGAAATAAAATTAGTAGCCGTTATAAAATGTCTGAAAAGGAATCGTCTGCTAAGTGCCTGTTAACAGATTATGGCATTTATCGAACAATAGCAGTTAAAATTTTTTACAAAGGCCCGGATTGCCTGGTTGATAGGGCATTGGATTCGATCCCTTAGGTTGTGAGTTCGAACCCTGCAAACAGAAGACTCTAAATATATATGGTGGCTGTCGTGGCCAGAAAGTCCTCCATGTTGACACTAAACTACTAGGGATACTGTTTCAGAGGTGATCGTTTCCTAATTTAGATCTAAATTACGATCTGTAGATGAGTGAATGAAATGCATGAATGAATTCTGCCCCGTGAAAATGACTTGTCTTGATCCTAGTTGGCGCTACTGGAAAAACAATAAACTCTCATTTGGCTTTAATCGTTGACAGATAACTGTCAGTGGGCTTGTAAAGTGTCATAAGACACAATAATAAGTTATTGGTTATTTACGCATGGTGATAAATAAGAAAGCTAGTTGATGAAAATCTGTATTTAAAACTTGATCTTCAATAAACGAAAAAAATTCTATGAATGCTAACTGCAAAATTATATGTATTTTTTGGAAAGTAAGAAATTTTAAGTGAGAACCCTATAATGAGTAAAACAGTTTTAGGTTTAATTATATTAATGTCTCGTTTTAAAGCAACACTAGTGATATTTTGGAACAGACCTCGCAATTTTGAACCTTGATGAAGAAGACGATGTCTGAGCTGGCATTCCTGTTTCCAAATTTCCACACCTAATAAGATACTTTGGTACTCTTTGTCAATTTTAAAAACAAGCCAAATGATCATGAACATCGCTGCAATGTCGGAAGTGAGGCATGAATTGTATATAAATATAATGGTCTAAAATTTGACCTCGTGATTTTAATGAATCTCCATTGTTTCAGACCTCACTGAACCTACAAAACCATTTCTAGAATAAATCTTCAATCAGTATTTCAGAAGCGAGAGGAAGTTTACCCCAACGGATTTAACCAACAGCAGACATGCTTACACTACGACGGTGGAATCAGGTTTCGAAGCTGTCACAACATTAAAGCGTTAGTCATTTGTGCATGGTAATAAGTATTGGTGAAACAAGGTTTTTTGAATTATGTTCAGGATTTTGACTAAAAGTTCTGGATTTTTTTAGTATTTTTTAAAAAATAAATAGCTGATGTTTGAAAGTATTAATTAGATTTAATTTTAAGAAAATATCCTTAAAACCAATAATTTGAATAAGAATATGTTTTCCTTTTCAGCTATTGTTGGATATATCAATTAACACTTAGTAGTCATAATAAATTTGGATGTATATGTCTTTCCATTTGGAATTAATAACCGTTGAGTGATCAGTAATGCATAGTATGCAAAATTATGTAAGAAAAACGCAACTTATTCATTTTTTGTTACCATCGATATAGAAAATACGATAATATGTTCTAATGCAATGTTTATTGTAAAAATTATAATTTATAATTCGCCATTGTGCTGTACCTTTCAAAACAGACTCTACCGTGGAATCCTGGGCTTCGTTGACAAGTGTCGCCAAAATAATTCGCTTGGTGTCTTATTCCCTTTATTTCTCAAGGTGATTAGAGGTGGCTTTATTAATATTGGGTTTTGTAGTCATCAAGTGATAGAAGCACCGTATTGGTTGCTGAATAAGTTCCTTAGCACTTAATAATCTTTCATAGAAAGCGTAAACCGATATATCCTGAATGGAGATTAAGATATGACGAATACAATGTAAGTTTAGTATATTTCTTTGCTATGGTAGCTGAGAGCAGGCATACGATCGCAAATGGTTAACTAGTTGTTTTGGAATATTCAGGTAATCTCGGGTTTCGACTCTTTATTCTTTTAGGAACATAATCCTGAAGTGAAAAGCTGTAAATTGATTTTCCGTTTTATAATATTAAAAATGTTAATAGTATGCTGTTTTAAATATTAGTCTTACAAGAATTCTTAATTTAAAAAATTAGACTTCAAGAACTTTTACTCTACACATAACAGTTGTCCTTAATATCGCGAATGTAAATAGCCTCAACAAAAGAATAATTGCAAAATGTTGATATTAGATTGCTTTTACATAAATTACATTATTATCATTTATTATATAATATTAATATTGTGTTATTTTATTTATATTTTTTTCAACTCTTTTGATTTTTTTTTCAAATTT
>JAPMOQ010044182.1:726579-741985 GCA_026543055.1 Argiope trifasciata | reverse complement strand
ACACACACACACACACACACACACACACACACACACACACACACACACAACTATATTGGTATAATCGAATTGCAAAGTGAATATTTTCGAATAATATATGCATTCCACATTCATATTTAGCAGTCTAAAAATTCAAAAATTTGGGTGAGAGGTCTGTTTTTTTGTGGCTAGTATTACATAAAAATATACAACAAAGAATATTCTTTTTTCTCTTATAGGCGTACTATTGCCTCACTCTGCTGCAAAAGAAATTCGAACTTAGATGAACATAACTCTGTAGGGCTGAATGTGGTCTTTCTCTATCTGAAGCAACTCGATCGCGTGACCATTTTTACCACGAACAAGATTCAGCAATATGATCTCATTTAGCATCACCATTGATAGCGGCAGAAAACAAATTTGTGAAAATCACTGAACTGTCGCATAGCGGAACAATGACACAGCGAGTGCTTCTAATAATAGGAAAAGGACAAATGACAAAACAATGGGACATGGCATTCGATTGAATCCTGTTAGGATCTGTTTACCTTTGTCCACATCCGATTTGCTCGCCATTGAAAAACCAGCTTTTAGACAAAGGCAATTGCTTATTAGTGTGACAAATGGGATCTGCAATAGAGATTTACAGTCAGCTTTAAATTTAAAACAGTAGAGCATGAAAGGCAGAAGCATCCGCCTTTACAATTAGACATTGTTATTAATTTGTACCTCCATAATTGGTGATTTTAGGTGGTGTTATAAATGCTTTAATTATAGAGCATAAATTAAGTCAAGTCTGTATTAATATTATAATTGTATAATGTTATAATTGCGTGGGATCTCTGAAACTGAACACAAAGTAACAACTTTAATTAACCATATTGCTAATCTAGTCCTATTATATAGCTTTGTTTTGAGCTTAGAGCTTAAAGATGTGAGCTTCTAGATCTATTGAGGTATAAATAATCGAAGTGTTTGCATACTATATTTAATATTCGTCAATAGACAAATCATTAATAAATTAATATCAAGGCTAATCGAAAATATGAGCCTGAAGGAGTATTTTATTTTTGCATAATTTACAAAATGTAGTTTGTGATCTAACTTTGAATATGACTTCTTCGTATGATAGAAAAATTGAGTATGCAATTCAAAATTTTTTAATTTTTTTTCTTTAATACTTTTAATTAGATGGGAGCAAAGTTTAATGTATATATGGGGAGCACTGTATCCCTACCCATTCTGTAATCTGGCCAGTAAGAACTTCATATTTCTTTTCCAACTCGAAAGAGCTACTTCTACTCGTTCTGTTAATCTTTGCACTCGGGTTTACACTTGGCCAATTATAAGACGGCCAGTAGGCAGCGCATGCGTAGAAAGACTCATTTATGCGGGCTCCAATTTCATAAGATAGATACAGGCCTTGCATACTTGGCTATAAATTGCCAATCGGAGGTCCTGAATTTTTTAAATCTGTGTGTCATTAAAATAATGGATATTTACACAAACATGGTAAAATAAAAATATCATCATACCTAAACTTGGAAAACTATAGAAAGGAAATGATAAATAAAAAAGAGACAGAAAAACCTTGCATTAGAAATAGAGAGCAAAAGCAAAACAACAAAAAATGTCGGAATTCATCTACGATGTGATCAATTTTTTCCCACCCAAAATCTCTACAAACGCATGCGCAGTAAGAAAAAAACTTGTAACTGTCCCGTCTGGACAATTACTTTCTGCAGTCCGAAAAATATTTTTCAGGCTTTTTACGCATGCGCTGCCTTCTTACCGTTATATAACTGGCCAAATGTAAACCCGACATAAATCTATTTTTGCTCCTTTTAAAAATGTCGTAGTGTTTCTTCAAGCTCTGAACATTTCACCGGAGGAATCATTCCATATCCCCTCACAGATCTATAATTTTGATGTCAAGACCATGTATCAATTATTATTTATGTATTTATGTTTTTAATTGTGATATTTTCATGGATACAAATAGATAAGCTGATAGATAATCAATAACCATAAATCTAATTCACATGTGCAATTTTATTAGTAAAAAAATCATACTATAAATTTCACCGTAAAAATCTTCGCGAGTTATTCAAATTCTCGGTCATGAGAATGGATAATTCAATTCATCTTTTTTTCTGAATGAAATTTGATAAAAATTTAGTTTTTGATGGGAAAATGCCCTCAAATGAATTATTTAAAGATTTTTTTAGATAGATTTTTAAGATTTAAAGGTAAGTTTGAAAGATATTTTTTCATGCAAGGAATTTTAAAACATTTTTGGATAGACACCTAATGGAATGATGAGATACAATGGATAAACTCGTCAATTCAAGTACCTTTTTGTATCTTAAAAATTTTTCGCATCCAGTTGGTGTCATATAAATTGTTGTATCTTATTCTTGGCTTTAGGATAAATAAATAAAATTATTCAAAAGTTTCCTGCAGATTCCTAAAGCATGTGTTTAATTAGGAGGAAAAAAATGTTTTAATGCTAAAAGCAATTTCTAAAATAACAGAAGAAAATGAACATAAAGGATTAAATTGATATTATTCCTCTTTTAAAAACTGGAATAATATCAGAAAATAATTATGTGAGCACAGAATTTTGGAATGCAATTTGAAAATTTTAGTTTTGACATTAAAAATTTACTGTAAGAATCTTCTGTGTGTGAAAATATTGAAAATAATAGATTTTCTCAACAAAAGACATTTCCAATGGATATACTTTTATAATATTAAAGAAATCTGTTGATCCATAGATTGCATTGTTTATGTAATGCCTACAAGCTCAAAAAAATTAAGAACATAAAGAAACAAGGCAAAAGCAGGTTGAAATAGCAATAGAAGTAAATTATCGATCATAATTTAAAAAGATGGCAAAAATACTATATTTTAATTAGGTGAACGCAAAAAAAAAATGTTGACGCCAGTGTGAAAAAAATATATATTACAAACCGCAACAAATTTGATTCAAACGTTTCGAATCTGTTGATTTATCAACTGAATAGTATGAACTAGAGGCAATGTTTTATGTATTGCAACAACAAAAAATAAATATTTCGAGCATTTCAGATGAAAACATGTCATTAAAAAGGGTTTTTTTTTTCCGGATATTTAATGGTAATTTCCCATTTTTTTCCAAAGTAAGTGCAGACCAAACTTTTTGGAAATTATTTTTCTGAAATTCTTAAAAGGGATTTTACTTGCTTATCTTTTTTAGAAGCACTACTCCTTCCTGTTTACTCCTTATATTGTTCATCAAAACGTCATAAATCTTAAATGTAGGGCGAGAATACACCCAAGGTATGTGATCTCGTTTACAACATTAGAAAAACAGAGTTTACACACCTTCTGCTATAGTACAGCACAGAAATTAATTTTTTTTTTGAAAAAAAAAGGAAGGATGGACGAGCTTTTGCAGAATTGCTGCAATTTATTGAACCATTTGTTATTTTCTTGACACGCCTTTCCTTCCTCAAACGGGAAAACCGAATTTGTAGGTCGGAAGAAAATGGAGGCAAGTAGAATAAAAAGTTTTAAGCAACTTCAGTGTCAAGGATACAACAAAGTGTGATTCGCAGACACCTGCCCTGCACAACGCGTGACCAATGTCATTGTTTCTTACAAACGATCTGTGATTGAATCTGATGTTATCTGATGTTAGTATTGTCGAAATGTCGACTGTTTCAAAAGCTGTTATTGCTGTATTTCCATCTTGTATATCCAACTTTGATTGTTATTATGGACGTCATCTCTTAAGCCCGGAATGAAAAATGGTTAAACCCAAGTAACCAGACATGATAATCCCATTTTTGACCGCTTGTAAAAATAGATTTTCCGATTTTGAAGAAAATATCTTGATTATTTATTTATTTATTATTATTATTGCTTTTAAATAAAAAGTGTTAAGGTATCCGACTACTTTAAAAACACTTGTTTTTGACGACCACATTGGCGATTTTTTTAATTGTTATTCCTCGTAATTCAGACTTCCCTCTTTCCAAAACAGTTCATTTTTTCTATGAAAAGAAAAACCTGACCTATCATCCAGGGTCACATATTTTTAAGCTAAAATTTATTTTTAAATTCCATTTTCTCAAAACTTCAATTTTTTTTTAACATTCTTCTCCTTTAACATGATATATCAAATACTAGCAGAGATATTTACATAAAAATTACAGAGTGTGTTTGAAATAATATGGACAATGAAATGGACCAAAAATTTTAATGTTGGTGAAATACTTTTTCATTTATACGTGTTTTTAGAAATTTTAAGCTGTGAATTGATGGAAAAAATGCATATATATGCATATTTTTAACCATAACTTCTTTCCATCTCGAGATTCTTCTTAGATTTTGGTCCATTTCCTTCATCATTAAAATCCATAACTTGTGTACAAAGAAAAATAGGATTTCTGCATTACCATTTTATGTAGAGTGTTCATCGTTTCGTTTAAATTTCATTAAAATGTACTACATATTTTCCGATTTCTCAAAATATATTATATTTTAAAACAGTTTTGTTGTATATTGTATTATAATAATTCAATCGCTTCCCGAGTGCGTGCAAAGCCCCCCGTCAGAAAACAACAAGACTTTGAATTTTGTATTATAATAACAATACATCTACTAACCATAGTTTTAAATAGTTTAAAAAAAAATGTAGTTTTTTAAAAAAATTTCCTTTGAACGTAGTCGGATACCTTAAATAAGTTTCAGAAAAATATTAAAGATTTAACATTATATTATCTTGTAAAGTCCAATATCGATGTCACAAATGAAACAATCTGAAGAAGGAGTAATTAAAAGGAAATTAAATGAATATTGTTATATTTTTACTGTTTCTACATTTTCTTTGTCTTTCCTAAAAAACAAAACAATTATTACTTTATCATACACACAGCAGGCGCCATGGCCTAGGGGTTGCGCGTCTCCTCCTAGGGGCGACCTGGTTTGGGCATAGTTCTTCTTAACCCTGTGTGTTATCTATGAAGCACCCCCTGAAAAAAGGATTGTGCAAGTCAATGTGTGAGTATTAACTTCATGTGAGCTGGAAATCAAATTTCTACCCTAGGGCGCTAGAGGTCTTTTCCTTCAGAAGATACTGCACCCTTCCGTGGTAACGTGCACACATCATCATTTTCGTACACACGTATGCAGGCAGACATACACATAAATCATCCCATTATACAGCCTTATCCTAAGCTTTATTATAGCCCTCATGTTGCTTTAAACGGGACGTTAATATAACTAAAACTAAAAAACTAAGCTTTACTGCCTGGCAATTTGGTTAGTTGATAACAAGAAATTCACAGATTTATAATATGATACCAACAATTATCAACTATATACACAGTGTCGCATCTGGTACAGTTTTAATTGAGCCCATCTGTACGGGTTAGGAATTTGGAGAACATGTGATGCCTTATACGTTTCCTACATCTTCTGATCATTGCTCAAACTTACGAGATTAATGCAAATAACATTTGTAAACGGAATATTAAATTATTACAACCTTTAACTGACTCCGTTCAATATGGATCCTTAATGAACAGATTTGAATGTTTAAATTCTATGCTATCCAGAATTGAAACTGGTTAATTATGAGTATATCTTGATTAGTAAGGAATATGCACTCAGTAACTAGACATATTATTATGATTATACTTATTCAAGCGATTATATTAGATGAGGTTTGATCAAAATCAATAAATTTACCTGATTGAGGAAATTAAAACGCAACGTTTACGCTTAGAATTAAATTTTCTCAACATTTTTTGCTATGATTATTGATTTTTTTGTGATTTTGATTCCAATCAAAATAATATAATAATTTAATAAATCATTAACATAGTGATTAATTAAAACTATATTAAAATAAGAAACTAAACTTAAAAATTTTTTCTCAAAAATCGATAGTTGTCAAAAATAGAAATACATAGGGCCTCAAAAATCTTAAAGCTACCACTATTTATTGTATAATATTAGCAATGTTATTTTTAGCTGTTTCGATTTCAGCTAGCCTTTATACTATTTAAATAGAATTTATTGTTTTTACAAAATTCCTTTTGATTTGAATTGGAAAAGAAGTTAGGAATCAGAATCTTTGAAAACACAGCAAATGAATTTTAAAAACCAATAATTTTCATTAAGAAGACAATTTTTTTTAATATTCATTAGTATATAGCCTTGTAACGAATTTTAGAAATTGTTTTTAAAAAAATTAATTTATGCTATCCTATTAACATAAAATATCTAACTATATAAAATTAAATTATTGTTTGATATTCTGAATTCCGTACAATATCGTGAAGATAACACAGCAAAAGTGCTGGGCTAACCTGTAATCCACGCCAGCTAGAAAATAGTTTTTTCATTTTATGTACATTCTTCTTCGACTTCAAAATGCGTTGTGAAATTTCAATAACTTTTTTTCTGTAGTATTAAAATATTAGATCCTTTCTATAGTCAAAATATGTAATAAATTTTACGAAGAAATGATCGCATATTTAATATTCTAAATTATTCTGTCAATATCTACTATGCAAATTATTTGCTCACGCTTTTTGAGTAATTTTTTAGAGTGTTATAAAAGGGCGTATTATAAGGCCTCGTTTGCTGTATTTTCACAATGTACTCAGCTACAAACAATAATTCTTATTTCATGCCTAGCCTGATATATTAAAAATGATCGTTAATAAAAATTGTCGTTGTATCAGAAAGGTAGTTTAAAACTAATTTTAGGGCAAAAAATTTCAAACGATTATTTATCTGCTTTTTACGATTGAGTATATCATGTCTCTAATTTTTTACTTTCTTATATAAAAAGTTTTCGTGGTGGTGAATTCTCGGCTTTGGAAACCATAGGGTTTTAGGTTAGATACTCGATCCCACTGCAGAACTGTCGTGTAAACTAGTCTAGTGCACACTGAATCCATCGGAGATAATTGTCCTCACGTTGATTCGTGCCTAGAGGAGGAGTGCCAACTCAGATGTCGTCCTCGTCATCTGATAGCTGCTCAGAATCACCAATCACGTCCCAAAATAACTCTAGTTTTGCTTTATAATGGGATGGTAATATAACTAAACTTCTCATTTACAAAAGAAAAAGTACTATGATTGTGAAACATGACAGCGTCCTAGTATAGGGGTAGCGCATCTTACCTGTGATCGGGTTCGAGTCCCGGTTCGGGCGTGGCTGTTATTCTGTGTTCTATCTGTGAACAGTGTGATTGTGCCCCAGTATAAAAAGTGGTTGTGCAAGCGAATGAGAAGCATGAAGTAGCTAAGTCGTACTCTTGGCCCTAGTTGGCGCTACTGAAAAAACAAGGGACGCTAAATTTAGGTTTAAATCAGTGACTATCGGTCGGCGGGCTTGCAAAAGTGCCATTGGTAACAACAACACAAAGGACATTTTAGTAATATCTATTTTAAAAACACACACAGAGACCAACCCCTGATTTTTGAGTTAGTATTTGTTTGTAAGTCTACGGACATGATCACTCACTCTGAAATTAAATTGAAATTTGAATGTTTTCCCCCCATAAAAATAAGATATTGCATCAAGTTTTGCAAAATTCATTATCGAAATGATTATATGTCTATAGTCAATATATTTGAACAGAATTACTCAAAAATGAAAAAAAAAGTCTATGAAAAAGAAATTTAGAACACCATAAACATCAAAAATGTAAATCTGTATAAAAACCTGGGTTGAAAAGAAGAAACCCAGGTTATGCAAATGGTTTTCATTAGTTTACCATGAAGTTAAGCACAAAATGAATCGTTTTGTTAGGTAGGCGAGAAAAGTCATTGTGAATATGTTCTCTGTTTTCCATTCAGGCTCCATGTAAAAGATTAAGTTTATTCTATTATTTCTTTTATTTAAAATTCAACAAAGGGAGTTTTTCTTACCGTAAATGATATCCCCTTTTTATTGAGCTGTAGCATTTTGCTGATCAAAATTGCTCTGAAAACCTTTTTTATTACTGCTAAACCAATTTTCATCTCTTGTTCAAAGCTTTCAAATATTTTTTAAGGTCTACTACCAAATAATAGGAGAGAACGCTTATAATTATGACTTTTTGCTTCATATATTTTTACAATTACCTTCTAATCCTAATGATTAACTTACACTGTTTGCCGCATTTAAAGGAATCGGGACTCAAATTTCATGAAAAAGTCTAAAAATAAGCCATCTACTAACCAGATTCCTAGAGATAAACTATTTAACGGTCAAAGCCATCGGACGCACTGGCCAACGAAACAGGTTCCGTCATAAAAAAGGGGGTTCTTCAAAATGAAATAATCGTGTGCACAAAAAAAAAAAAAAAACAGACAGGAAGAAGATACTATCCAAACCTGTCGCCAGCCCATGAAAGCGTGTTCGCGTTTGTAGGTGGTAATGAACTTTTATTTGAGGAAAAGGAGTTTTTTTTCGGCCTCTCTTTTCACCGAGATATCCAGGTGTGAGCAAATTGTTTTCAGTCTTGTAGTTTTCTGACAGGGGGCTTTGCACGCACTGAGGAAGCGATTGTGTCAGAAGCGTTTGTCTGACAGTGATTTGCGTTGTCTGACCGTTGCGGATATTGGATAGTTTTGTTGAAAGAGGTTTGATGGAAAACTGTTTTGTTGACATGCTCTGAAACCAAAGGAGAATTTAATTAACCTGATTGAAACACAAGAAAGATAATTTGATCGCAAGATTTATTTTCGGAATGAGGCAATACCCCAACCTAACTAGAGGTCATGCAGGAAATTTTATAAGGCTGTCAAAGAGCAGCCCCCCCCCCTCAACATACACAAGTATGAAGGAATAAACGATACTTGATGATATTAGACGCTTCCTCACAACAAAGGACTCTCTAGAGAGGACGCATATTTGTCAAGGAACAAAAATAACAGTACATGTTAAATTTGGAAACATTAAAAATGCCTAAATAAAAAATTTAATGACTGGAATTTTTAACTTCTTTGACTTTAACTTTCCAGCGGGCTCGCGTATGTGAGAGATACACTAGATATGAATTTCGTTTTATAACTTTAGATTTGGTGGCGCTGGGAACGCCTGTCCTTAGCTATTTGTCGCCCTCCCTTTGACCTACTTTCAGTTGTCTTCGTAAGTTTGTGACGTTAATAGGTCTCCGCCGATCAGATATTTCTATTTTAGAGATACGCGGGACCGTTTATGCAAGTTTTTGCCATATCTGATTTTGTATGAGTTTACAAATAAATTTTTGTATGATTTTACAAATCCGTAATGTTTTAGACTGGCGACAGCTGGCAAATGCACTTACGAACGAAGATGTTGAAAAAAAGCTCCCACATCTCTAAAAAGAGAGCTAAAATTAAAGGTGCTAAAAAGAAAAACCGAACTAGGCATTGAATTTTAAGATGCGACGTCAGGGAAAAAACCCTGCCAAAAAGAAAAGTGGACTAGAATCCCGAGGTTCAGTTGTGAGATTTGACAGAAATTTATATGCTTGGAATACATTAAACATATTTTCTCAAATTGTAACGCTGCAATGAACTAACAATGAAACTATTTTCTTCTTTTTCATATCTAACTTTCAATTACTTTTTCCTTTTTATACATAAATTCTGTACTTTTTCACTTCTATATTTTATATGCAAATTGTACTGTCAAAATATCGACAATTTCATTTATATTATTTTTAAATCAATTCAGTTAACCTGTGGTCTTTTTATATTGTTATTGCCATCTATGTTTATATTGTTTCTGCTTCTTTTCAAGTAAAAAATGTTTAAAGTGATTGTAGTTATTAATCCTAAACTGTTTACAATATAATTTTAATAGTTACGCTTTTGAAGATTTACATTTTACTATAGCGTATGTGGGAAATACGCGCGACCTTTCATACGCACGAAATACGCGCGACCTGAATCTGTGTTCTCTGTGTTATTTTTGGAATGTGTTTCGCTGTTGTTTTATGATAAAATTGTAGAATAATCTATGGATTCAACTAATAAATTTGATTAGATCAAGAATTGAAAAAAAAATGTGTAAAGGAAAGCCTCGGTGTCCTGGCGGTTAGATCTTGACTTCGCAGTTGGAGGGTTTCGGGCTCGAGACCAGTAAAGTGGGTCTGTTGCACGTTAAATTCGTCGAGGCCAAACGTCCTAGTGCTGGTGAGGCGCGAAAGTTTGGAGAGGGGAGTACCAACTCGGGTATTGCTCTCATCATCTGACAGCGGTTCAAAACAGCCATATTGTTGCTTTAAAAAAGGGAGTTAATTAAACTTAAATTTTTTGTAAAGTTATAAATTTTACTACAAGATTGCGTAAAATTTATAAAATATGAATTATTCACTGTACACATCTTTCTAAAATATGATTTACCCATATGATTTCTTTAGGAAGTCTTTTCCAATGTCAAAAATCATATATAATGCGAAAACCAAATTTAATTCCTGAGAACTGTGAAGTTAATAAAATCTCATCATACGTTTTATAAATTGCAATGCAAAAAATTACTATTTTTATTGAATATTTATTTCTATAAAAATGAAATCGTCTTCTAGTGAGTAACTCTTTTATTATTTGGATTCTATTTTTCATTTATTTTCGCTCTCCAAATTCAGTATATTTAATTTATTTCTGTAAATGAATTTTTTAATGAAATGCATTCAGCTTAACTGCAGATTCGGTAGATTGATCTGAATCTGATAAATCCTAAAAATGATATTTTCGGTATCAATTCTTTACTGCTTTTGACCAATCAATATAGCTTTTTTTTTTCAATGTTTATTCGTCATTATGAGATAAGATTCATTTTCATTACACAGTTAAACTCAGAATCAGATGCATTCGAAGGGAAAAAACACACAAATGTTTGCTTTCATTTCAATATTCTGTACAAAAGCACATTACTTGAAATTACGTGAGCTGATATCCAGAAATTACGAGTAAAAGAAACGAGACGAGTTACGAATTCGCAATTGCAAATAAGAAAGTCACAGCGTAACCTTTCGCATGTCTTGGGGTTTGTGCGAGCAAGGAATTTAGATTAGTTTCGTTGCTAATGTAAAGATATTTATTTTTGGAGAAAGTATGAACATAAATGAGTGAGAATAGAGAGTGTTTTCATTATTTATGAACTTGTTCAAGATTACGAATTTTATATGAATGGCTGTTTAAATCATCGAATATTTGATTTCGAAACTATTAAGTTGATCAATAGTAAATGAATACTGATTTCCTGGGCTTCTTAAACCTTTTCCAACCAATTTTTAAAATTGATTTGAATTATATATTTCCTTAAGATTAAGGGATATCATGAAAATGAAAAAACAAATTCAGTATTTATTTAATCAATGAACTGTTTTTGACAGATATATTCATCATGTAAAAAGTACAACATTTTGCATTATGACCAGTCTATTCAGTGATAATAATTATATTTATATAATAATTGTTTAGTTTATAATTTTTGTAATTAATTATTTATTATTTTTAAATATACTAGCCTGTTCCTGGTTGCTATCGCAGAAAAAAATAATATTAAGTGCAAGCAATCAATAATTTGGCAATGTTTTATCGAAATAAAATGAGCGGTACGACAGTATGTAAAATACGAACAAACAAATATTCTTTTTTATATATTAAATTAGTGTATCCTTTTAGAATTTAAAAGCTTGGTGTTCTTTTATAATGGCAATGAAAGAAATTATTAATTGTATCTCGTGATTCGTTTAATATTCGTTAAGAATTCAAAATTGAATTTTAAAAAATGTAATTAAAATATTTTTTTTAAGAAAATTGATTAAATATAGAAAATATATTTATACCACAAAATTGTTAATATAGTTGAAAAGATAATTTTTGTAAAGTAAGATGGCGCGAAATCATTTGTACGACAATATTTTTGGCAATTACTGCGAAAAACTCTAAAACTTAATTAAAATTTTAAAAAAAAAATCCTCTTTGGTCTCCCCTAAACTTTCTTGGATAATCTGTAATAAAGTTGTTACCTCTGAGAATGACTTGCATGACATTTGCGTACTTTAACTACAAAATATTTTAGCTTGGATTAACTACAAAATATTTTAGCTACAAAAACTTTTAGCTTGGATTTATCATTTTTACAGAATCTTCTGTCACCTCAGCGAGTTATGGCATTCGGAAATCGTATTTATGTTTCGAACGCGGGTTTTTTTTTCCAATCAATTGAAACAAAAATTTGATATAAATCTAGACTTGTAGTCACAAATTCACATATCAAATATGAAATATTTAAATCTGCATTTTTGAGCTATCGCGTTCATTTGTTTTTGAAAGAACATACCAATCGATGCTGAACCACTTGTTGGATTTAGCTCAAAATTTGGAAGGCAGATGCAAAAGATGTTAAAGTTATGTACTGAATTTTATCTATATAACCATCTTCGTTTTTTTATTGTTATAAAGATAACTAATATTTGAACTGCCATTGGGAATGAACGATTTCCTCAGAATAAATTTCGCTCAAAATTTGACCGAAATCTACAAATTTACTTTTGAGCCTGCATACCAAACTTCATCTGTTTAGCTCAAAACATTTTTGAGTTTTTCTCTCAGACCGTCTGGCAGACAATTTTCAAACATGTGTTTTTCGAATTCAGAGAGATAAAAAATATGGTGATCCATCAAAATCTCAAGTTTGATATGTTTTGATGATTTACTTTTTTTCTACTTCATACTCGAGAAAGTAAAATAGTCTTCATATCTGATCGCCGTGTTGGTCAAAGGTTTAGTTTAATTTAGTTATATTGACGTCCTGTTTAAAGCAACACTATTGCTATTTTGGGACGGACCTCGTCATTTTGAACCACGGTCAGATGACGAGGACGACACCTGAACTGACACCCCTTCTCCACACCACACCAACTGGAGGACGTTTGGCCTGACAGATTTAAATTGCAAGAGACCCCCTCACACGACGGTTTTTCGGTAGAATCGAGTCTCGAACCTGAAACCCTCCGATTCCGAAGCCGAGACCTGGCCACCAGGCTTCTGCGGCCCGTGTTGGTCAAAGTATAATATTTCGAAGGGCGTTATTGCATTTTCATGTGACTATTGCAGTACAAATAACTGTAGCTCTTAGTATTGTACTGCACTTATTTAGTATTGTAATTACTATACCTTATCTGATACTTCGATTGCTAAAAATTATTTTAATGGTTCATTTGCATTTTTTTGCCCTCACCTTTTTGATTGATAATTATTTTGCATAGCCTTTTCTTCCTGTATTTTCAAAAATTTCAAGTGAAAACAAATTTTGCAATTTAACACATTGACAGCCGGCGACCTAAGAAACATTTAAAACCTCAGCGCCGGCAACGTATCGGCCTCTTAAAACCCAAACTCCGGCCTTATTCGCTTGTTTCTGATCACTGAATAGCCAAAAAAGGAAAATTAAAACATTATATACTTTCGTAACATAGAATAGATAATGTAACATAACATAGCATAGTCGATACTTATAATAAAGCTCAATATGTGTGTGTTGGAGCTCTACAGGTCAGACCGTTGGACCTACAGCTACCAAATTGGGTACATGTATACCTTGGAGGTCGGGAATATGCACCTCGGAGCCCTTTTTTCGAATTTTTAATTACAATTTGAATTAATTCAAATTTAAGTGAAATTTCGACGTTTTTCCGCTATAACTTCCGAAAATATTATAGAACAAACATGGTTTTTACATCAATTTAAAGGTTTAAAAAAATTAGCTTTCTTATGGTATCGGTGTTTTAATGTATAAATCAAGCTTTTATTTTTAACGGATTTTTAAAGAAATATTTTAACCATGTTTTTTTAGCACGTGACTGGATAAAATAAATGAAAACGATGACGGAAGTTTAAATAAAAAAAACTATCATCGCAAATCAAATCTAAAGAAATGCAACTTTCAGCACGGAACTGGATAAAATAAAAAATATATAAAATGTGATATTTTCTAAAAAAATAAATGCAAAGCCAAGGTTTCTATAATTGTTTGAAACATCTAAATCAATTATTCAATAATTTTTCCCCTTTTTCGCTTTCTTTAAAAAACAATTTAATATTTTGGCAACATCACCAAAAAAGAATTTTTAATATTTTGGAAGCATAACCGATAAGTTATTAGAGCATTAATCTGAAAAAGTTTTTCCGATTAAAGTTACCGACTCTTTAACTACTAATAACTGAATCTTTTAACTTTAACAATTTCTTAAATTTTGGCTAATGAATATGTGATTTAATTGAAAATTTTAGAACCTATTACTCATGGCGAACCACTGGTCGCCAAAGGCGGCTAGTTTAAAATATAACAATAATATAATATAATATATAACATATATAATAATATAATATATAACAATAATATAATATATACCAATAATATAACATAGAATAGAATTTTGTAACATAGCTCAAGCAGCAGGCTCAGAAATCCGCGTTTTCGCTGGGCCGGCTGTCAATTGGTTAAAAAAGAGAGAGAGAGAGAATTATTTCTTGAAGAAAATAAACTTAATCTGATGAAAATTTTTAAATTTACGATCTATTACATTTTTCATTTTTAAAAATTTGGCATTAAAATACTTAAATTACCGTTTTTCTGAAACGTATCAGCCTTTATTTTGCTACTAAGCCGAAAAAAAAAACATTTTCACTTAACAGAATATTTTTAGAAATTTGTCAAAACGAAGGTATCCGACTTTAAGAAAATTTTTTTAACAATTGAATTTTTTAAACACTTTTTAAAACTATGTTTTTTAGATGTAAATTTAATTATAACACAAAATACAACAAATACAACAAAATTATTTGAAAACATAATAAATTTTGAGAAATAGGAAAAATTGTAGAAATTTTAATAAAATTTGATCAAAACGGTTACATTTTACACAAAACTGTAATGCAGCAATCCTATTTTTCTTTACACACAAGTTATGGAATATAATAACGAATGAAATGAACCAAAAGCTAAGAAAACTCTTGAGATGCAAAGACGTTATGAGGAAAAATATACATATATATGCATTTTTTCCATAAATTTACAATTTAATTTTTCTAAAAACACCCATAAATGAAAAAGTATTTCTCTAACAATAAAAATTTTGGTTCAATTCATTGTACATATTATTTTAAATACATGCTGAAATTTTTAAGTAAATACTTGTATTAGATTTTGAGTTATCATCTTAACAGTGGAGAATTTTTATGAAAATTAAAACTTTGAGACAATTGATTTTAAAAAATAAAATTTTAGATGAAAAATATGTGACTCTAGATGATAGGCCAGGCCTTCCTTTTCTTAGAAGGTATTAACTGTTTTGGAAAGAGGAAAGTCTGAACTACAAAGGAAAAAAATCACCAACGTGGTCGATAACCAGTGTTTTTAACGTAGTCGGATTCCTTAAAGAAT
>JAPMOQ010044182.1:706580-726569 GCA_026543055.1 Argiope trifasciata | reverse complement strand
TTCCTTAAAGAATGAAATATCTATAATCTTTAACTGTCAACAAATTCTCCAATGTGGTCGATAACCAGTGTTTTTAACGTAGTCAGATTCCTTAAAGAATGAAATATCTATAATGTCATTCTTTAAGGAATATCTGCACTAACAACCTAAGTAGCTGTAATGGCTACACGCATGAATTTCTTGCTCAATAAAGCGAGGGAAATTACAGCTTAACGTTAATGCAGCGAAATAATACCAGGAAATTTGCAAATAAATTGGTCTGAAATTAGTACGTATGAATAAATTTAATTCTCATTATGTTTTAAAAACGATAAAGCTAAATATAGATGCGTTTAATGTGATTTTAAAATGATTTTATTGGGTTGTTCGGAAAGTCATTTCGTATTTTTTTGTCAAAATGAAAAGAAATTTTCGTTTAATGAATAAATTATTTATTAAATTATAAAATTGCCATTCTGGTCTAATACCTTTTGCCATATTTTTGGTAGTAACATGATTACACGCTCATAAAAGTTTTGGTCTTTGCTGTAAAAAAAAAAACTGATCGAGGTGGTTTTTGGCCTCCTCATTTGAAGGAAAAATTTTGCAAATCAGTTCTGGTACTGATGTACTGTTAACACATCTTCTCCACACATATTGGCTAATTTATTTCTGGCTTGAACAGCATTTTTACCTTTTATAGCAAAAAAGAAGAAAATGACGAAAATGCTGTTTATTGCTCTCCATATTTAAAAGGGCACCATCCAAAAACTACTGCGAAGAATCAGCTGTACTTTTTCACACTCAAGCCTTGCTATATCAGCTCTTAAAACATAAAATGATTTTGCGGTTTAAGTATGAAATTGGGTGCGAAAAATGCAATTAAATCCTTTGTCAGGAAAAAACGAAATTACTTTCCGAACAACCTAATACTTAGATTATTTATAAATTAACATTATTATTAACATTAATATGTCATGAGAGTATTTTGACATTTAAAGTATCAATGGTTTTAAGGTACCCGACTACGTGAAAAACACCACATTGGCGATTTATTATTATTATTATTTATAGTTCAGACTTTTCTCTTTCAAAATCAGTTCATCTTTTCTAGGAAAAGGAAGGCCTGCCATCTCATCCAAGGCAATTTTAAGCAAAACGTATTTTTTAGCTATATTTGTCTTCAATTTTCTCAACACTTTAATTTTCATAAAAATTCTTCATCGTTAAAAGGATATCCCAAAAACTAATAGAAGTTTTGACAAAAATTTCAGCGTGTGTTTTAAATAATGTGGGCAATGAAATGAACCAAAAGTCTTATTGTTTGCGAAATACTTTTTCATTTTTAGGTGTTTTTAGAAAAATTAAGGCGGGAATGTATGGAAAAAAATGCATATATACGTGTATATTTACCCGTAACTTCTTTGCATCTCAAAATTCTTCTTAGATTTTGGTTCATTTCGTTCATCATTATATTCTCTAACTTGTGTACAAAGAAAAATAGGATTAATGCATTTCAATTTTGTGTAAAGTGTTATCCGTTTTGATTAAATTTCGTTAAAATGTACTACAAATTTTCCTATTTCTCAAACTATATGATACTTCCAAATATTTTTTTTTTGTATTTTATAGTATTTTGTTTTATAATTAATAATACATCTAAATACCACAGTTTTAAATAATATTTCAAAAATTCATTTTTTCAAAAATTTTTCCTTCGAACGTAGTCGGATACCTTAATTTTCATTCTTTTGGTTTTTACTTATCTTGTATTTGGAAAATACAAAAAAAAAAAAAAAAAAAAGAAAGAAAAAAGAAAAGAAAAAGGCAATAAAAAAAAAGAAATATCATAATCGTAGAAAAATCGATTTCATATTTTGACCAATTTCCGTGTTTTAGAACTTCCTGAATTCAACTCAAACACAAGAGGTCTCCTCTACATTTTCTCGCATATTCTTTTATAAAGTTATTTTCTCTCCCTTCCCACAAATAAAATCGTGAAATTGGCGAAAGGCCATGAAGGCCACTAGTACTCAAATTTTTATTTCCACAGCTCACATGAGAATTATGTGCTTCGTTTTATAATTAAGAAAATCTGTACTACATATCAAATGCATGTCATACAATATTTACGAAAAGTTGGGCTTAGACGTGAATCTAGTGTACTATCTTCGGCACATAATTTTTAGAATAATTCATTGGCATACGTATCGTACACATCCATCAAAATTTCAATATGTATTTTTGACTCTTTTTACCGATAAACTAAAACCGACATTTGATGTAGGATTGTGAATGTAGTTAGAAGATGCCATTGCACTTACATGCATGTGAAAGTATAGATAAAATTTTTTCAACATCTTGTATTTGGATTTAAGGGAATCCTATACTTGAAAATAAGCAGTAAAAAATATTTTTATCTTTCATTACAAAAATGTTTATATTCAACTAAAATAATGTCATAAAATGTATTAACCAATAAAATAATTATTGTAGGATTTAGAAAAAAAATCATTTTGATGATTTTTCTCGAAATGATATCGTTATGAAATTTAAATATCTTTGAAATGTTCCAAGTGTCTTAATTTTTAGAGAAAATAAATAGAACTGATAATAAAGACTTTTTTAAACAAGGAATTCTTTTGATTATCTAAAAAAATACTCATAACCTATAATGCATTCAAGATTTTTTTAAAAGTTGAACGAAATACGGTATGTATTATATATTCTAATCCTTTTTAATGGTTAAATGTCAATTTTTGTTTAAATATTTTTTTTCTGAAAATTTAACATCTGTGCATAAAAATAATTTTTTTTTTAAAAATGGAATTTTATTGGAATTACGAAATCCTGCATAGTTTTATTCCACGTATATTCATATTGGGCAATTAGGAAAAAAAAATTAAAAATCAAGTCGTCTGTAATAATTTAAAATTAAAAAAAAAATAATATGTCTTATTTTAAAAGGTTTTCTTAAAGAAATTTGACATATATATACATATATTAGCAATATGTTAATTATCATATAAAAATTTTATAACCTCAAGTGACTAATTCGCAAAATTGCTTAATAAGATGCTTAATGCTTAATAAAACTGATATCTATTTAAATGCTAAACCTAAAGCGGATCTGTTCTAAATTTGAAACAAACCAAATTGTTAATATTAAGACTATAGATCAAAATTCATCTGCTGTTCTAAAAGTTTTTGAGGTGGCATGTTTACTGACAGACAGATAAAATTCCAAAAGTTAGTTTTTCAGGTAGAATTTTTGTGATGATTAAAAAGAGTTCGTTTATGATAAAGAAGAACACAATTTTGAAACTGTGTCAATTCAGTTGTGAGGAAAAGTTATGTTAGAAGTCTGATAAATGAAATTTAGTACGTGGTGTTTGCCCCAAAATTTAGATATATTTGTATTTAACCAGTTAAGAGAGTTAAACGTTTTTACAATCCAGACGAAATCTCCATTTTTGACTCTATATTTTATCTAATAAAAAAAAGAAATCTTCTCTTTGTTATGATTAGTTACAAAATTTAATATGTGATCATTTGTATTGCGTTCGATGTTTATATGCGTCATCCTTTGATTTTAAAAAGGATGACTCAAGTGATGTCAAAACAATAAATTCGTCATTTAACTGGTTAAAAGAATCTTTCCAGAATAAGTTCGAACCGCATTATTGATATGCTAGGAAAATAAAAACAAAATGCATCATTTTGAATAAACGCACAAGAAATCAAAAAGTCAACGCTCCCAACTATGTTTTTACTTGCCCGATTCTCAGTATGGAAAATAACGAAGTATATTAAAAACAATAATATTTTTAGATTTGATTGTGATAAAGATAAACGTATGTTAGTGCGGATTAGTTTTCTAAACCAGACTGTTTGTCTTTGGGTTACCACACTTAGTAAATATATATTTTGGAGGGTGTGAATATGGAATCTTGGGAATTTTATTTTTGAAATTTTAGATAGAATTTAAATTAAAAAATAATTACAATTTTTGCGTTGTTCTCCGATAAATTACAGAAATATAATAATACGAAAAGAATGCTTTAAATTCAAAAATTAATATTTTCTATAATGCCAGTTTTTTATTGCCTTAGAAATTATTTAAATATTTAACAAATTACTTTGAGCTGATTTTGTTAAAAGAATTTAACGATACCAAGAAGTTTGGAAGAATATTAAAGGTATCACGGAAGATAATGGACAAAATTTAAGAATTCATGATGAACAACAAAGTTTCAAATGAAAGTTGCTTGTAAACCTGCAGATTTTTTTTCAATCCGGAATATTATCGATATTAATGAAAAATAAAAACAATTAAGAATACAAAATAATGAAATTTAGTTTTTGTCCTTAACACAAATCCAAAATTTTATTGAAGAAAGACAAGAAAGCAAGTAATATATTTCTTAATTCTGACTATAAAATCTAAAAAAGAAAAACTTAATTTCTATTTAAAATAACATTAACTTGAAATAAATGAAAAATGCATTGTTTTTTTGTCAAATATTACGTTAAATTCTATAAATGGTAGAGTGCATATATATTTTTTACGAATTTTCGGTATATTCGCTGAAAATAAAGTGTGGTTGTAAAATAACTTTCCTTGTTTGACTACATCTGCAGCTAAAATGAATGAACGGACTTTTTAAAATCAAACTGCACAATGCAACTAACTGCCTTTAATCCGATAGCCCTAGACAGTCGCCTGATCTGCCTTTTCAAATATTATTCATTGTGAAAGAAGATGGTACAATTACTTTTGTAACTGAAAACGAATCAAAAATTCTGATTTTTTTAAACAGCTATCTGTGATTAAATTTCACTTCTTATAAGTTATTAACGCTTTTTACTTAGCATTGGACCCTATTACACTGTCAAAAAAACCGTGTTTCATTTTTTTGTGATTTCAACTAAACTTAATCAACGGTAACTACTGTATTCTTGACATTAATTTTTTTGATAAACACAGATTAGCCTCAAAAGAGAATTTCGAATTTTTGAACCGAACATATGTAAAATATTTGCCTTATTTCATTATAATATTTACTTCCTAACATGTTCATGAATAATTTACTTTTTTTCATCTGTTTAACATCAAGTGGTATGGAATTAGTAAGGTAATTATGGTAAGCTTTGAAGGTATTATATTTAAAGAACGAATGTTATTTATCAGCTCGATGAACAAAATAATAAATAATTTTAAATAATAATAATAATTCTGATTAAAAGATATGATAAAAAAAGTTATCTGAAAATTTGGAAAGTTTGGTCATCTTTACAAGACTGCCATTTTTATTTATAAAGATATTTTTAAAAATAACTCACAGAAAAATGAAATAAAGTTTTTTTTTTTAAGAAGGTGAATTATTTATAAGAATCTATAGCTTTGGCACAAAGCTTTAAATTGCATTGGTTGAGTATAGGGAACAATTGTAAAGTGAAATGGTACCCCTATGAATACAGTCTTATATCGGTTAATGTATTCCTCTTATTATGTGAGATTTGCATAATGAGCCAAACAAAATAAACAAAATGACACGTTTAATGTGCAATGCTTCGCAGAACGAATTACAAGGAGACATTGAAATATCACAATCAAGATTGGTCTGTATCTCGAATATAAATCTGTATTCAGAACTTATTTGAAGAGAATCCTTATTTCTATATAAAAGTTTGACCGGATAGCGTTGTCGAACGCGATTCTGAGAGGTTCGAGAAAGTACATGTATAGCCTTTACTGACGAGATTGCGTTTCTATCTAAGATTATTTGTTAAAAAAAAAAAAGATGGATAGTCTAGTCTTCGTCATGTACGTCAAAGAACAAAACCAGAACTACCCAAAATACAATATGTATATCACACTTCAATATCTCAGCATAAATTTATGTAGGATTTTTGTTTAAAAGTGAAAGAAGTGACTGCTTCAATAGGAAAACATGCTTCTAGCGAAAGAAGAAAAAATGTTTAAAGCATAGGAAATTATCGGATCGTACGGTGAAAAGTATTATCCTAATAAGACAGTAACTATACGAGCTACAAATTCATTCGGCAATAAAGCTATCAGTGACTTTCGTTAATTTTTGTAACATACCAAAAACAATTTTGTTTAAAAAGTATGCATTTTTTTAAAAAAAGAAAGATCACATAATTATAAATATATTTGACCGTTTTTTACTGAATAGAACCATTGTCCTATTTTTAGATTGACTTCTATAAAAAATTGTTTCGCTTAATATGCATTTTAGACGCGATTCCATTAATTAGACGTAATTGAACTTGAAGTTTTATATTCTTTAACCCTCTGTCGAAATGAAGAGATGTTATGAGAAGAGATTATTATGAGGGCATTTTAGGTTGACAGATTTTATTAGAATGATTTATTCTGATTTATAAGGAATGCCCAAAGCAAAATATTTTTACCAGGGAGAATTTTTCCTGTTAAATTGCGATTGCTAAATTATTGTCAATCTTTTAAGTCGAGTTGATAATTTATTGCAGATTTGTTTTGTCCATTTCTGAATATGTTAATGCTTCCTTTAACAGGGAGATTATATTTTGCATAATAAAGGCATCACTTTCAATCGCAAAATTTGGATATTTTTTTTAATAAATGAAGAAGAAAAATAACTCTTTTTTTCGAAATGTGTTTTAAAGGACATAAAGTATTCGATTGGATTTTATTTTGCAATCAAATATGTTTGCAATGAACTTATTTAATATTCGTGATATGACATATATTTTGAAAAGGCTAATAAACAAGATATGTAATTATAACCAATTACCATCTAAATTATATTTAACCAATTAGCAAATATATTGTATCATAATGTTGCATGATATTCTGAATGAGAAACAATATAATTAAAATATCATAGCAAAAAAATGAGTTAATATAGTTTTTACTATAACCATTTTCATCTTGCTCTTTTTTTAGATTTTGAAAATCATTGCTTTATTCTCTGCAACTGACAAAATCTCAAAAGATAGTGGCGCCATCTTATGGGAATAAATTCAGCATTTTTTTTTAAAAAAAAACCTTTTCTAATATAACAAGGCGATTTGAAAACGTTTTTATTATAAAATACAACGAAAATTCATTTTCTTTCGTATTAATTTGGATTAATTTTTATTATAAAGCTTTTCGGTTTTTAAAAATGATATTATCAGAGTATCATCAAGATATAATTTACAAACTTTAACAAATATTAAGGAAGTTAATGGTGATATTAAAGCAAGGTTCTAGATGGTGCAGGAAAATTTTTTATGTATCAAAATATTTTCAATTAATTGAAAGACTTTATTTATGTAATAAGCTGAGTCACTGACACCACGAATTTTTATACCAATTTTATTAGAGTGTTACCATTAATGACTTTGCTGCCATCTATGTAGTTAACAAATTTATTATATAATCTTGATCATAATTATGTTTTTTCGAAATCTAACTATTACAGAAGCAGTTGATGTATTTAAAAAATTAAAAAGCATTTCCTTTTTTTTAATAATATTAACAGTCAAATTATGTGAAAGTTCCTGAAAATTGCAGTGACATGAATTCTATTAAAAATGAATTTTCTGACTACATTTTTATAAAAAAATCAACTTACAAAGTATTATTATTATATGCATACACATTTTATACTTATAATGTTTTAAACATTTCTTTTGAAACAATATTACTTTTTGTAGCCTGTCATTCATAGCGTCCTTCTATACTGCCAATCTTTAAAATATAGACCAACATATTTTTTTGCCTTTATGAAAGAAAATTATTCTAACGTACTTAAAATTTGGTTATGCATAATTGTTTCTGAGGGTTTGCATTAATAATTGCATTGCTATTTTATATTAATTTTATAAATTACGTCTATATATTTTGCATTCATAATATAGATTATTGATTTCGTTGGCATATTACTGAAAATCGATATTTGTTTATTTTAATTAAGTATTGCAAAATAAATTTATTATTTTTAATTATTATAAAAATAAAAATTATAAATGTTTTAAATAAAGATATATAATCCAGTAATTTTTATAGAATATTCTGACTTTTTTTTTTTTGCAAAGTTGCATTTTTTATTTACAAATATGACTTGTAGATGGCAGCCCATACGTTTTAGATCTAGTACAAAATCTGACTAAGAAAATCAAATTTATTAGATGTAATTTGTTAAAACATTTAACTGTAATTTTATTCAGTGTGGATCTTATTTATTCTTAAAGAAGGGAAACTATCACATTTTCTGTATTTTACAATTTAAAACTAAAAACTTGCTTTCTATTTTTAATCATGAATTTCTATTTTTATTTAACGTTTATTCAACCTTCGATTTCGGTATCTGTAAATCGTTTGACAATGAAAATAAATATTTTTTTCAAAGGAAAATTATTATTACATGTCCAATAATTCAGGATTGTCTTATACCTTGGATCACATACTTTTACATGAATTATTAAATTGTGTGTGCTTTTTTTAAAAAAATATCTTAATTCGTTTTAATTCTAGATTGAAGGAAGTAGAAAGGGAAGGAGATATCTCGGCTACGTGCTTTCGAAATTTTTAAAGAAGGTGGCAATATTTGAAGGATTAGAAATAGTTGCAACTAACAAATTCCTCCTTTTTTTTTGATAGTCTCAAACATCGTTGCTTGTTTTATTTCTTCTTCCACCTGCCATGTTGAATTTTATTGATGGCAACAAGCAAGCTATGGCTTGATACAATTTTGTGATCAATTCTTTTTCTACTGTCCGAACGAAGTCAGGTCTTAAGTCGTTTCTTAGTTTAGAATTAAATCGTTTATTTAATTTACGGAAGAATTTAATTTACGGTTTATTTAATTTTCTGAAAAATGCGATGGGATCTAAAGTCAAATTTTAGCAATTTATACTAATAACCATTTAAATTTTATAAAAAGTTGAAAACAAAAACAGTTGCAGATAAGAAATTTCGATTACTTTTCGTTTTTAATATCAATAAATAACATGAATGGAATATATGTGATTACTTTCTAAATACAAATATGTATACAAAGTGGCACAGTTAAAGTGTAGATGAAGACGAGAACGAAAATCAAAATCTTTTTGTGCATATGTTATGGTTAAATTATGAAATCCGTTATTTTGTAGAAAATGATAAGTTATTTCATTAAATCCTATAAAATAACTGACAAATCATAAACAGCTATTTTATGACATATTGGAATTATACTTTTTAGAAGAAACATATTTATTACTTTCATCATCAGATACATAAATGGAGCTGTCAACTGAACTTGCACTAGAAAATTTACCTATTTTTTATGTGGTTGATTAATATTTAAATGGCATTTCAAGATAAAACTATTTTGCTAAAGTTACTTTTTTTTTTTGGACATTTAATTTTTTTTTCTTTTATAATAAAAGTTTTAGGAATAGAAATAATATAAATTTTTATCTAATTGCGCAAATTCCTTGATTTTTTTTATTGTGTGGTTTAGTTAAGACCAGCTTGTGTGTGCAAATATTGATAGTTCAATCTTGTTAATGAAACATATAACATTTCCTATTGAACTCACCTATATGTTCACCTATATGAAATTATGCAATCTTATGTCAATGACGTTAATTTCAATGCAACATTTTTCAAAGAAAAAGTTACAAGGCAGGTTTTAAACTAACTTTTGAAATAAAATGAGCAGTATTGTAAAAAAAAAAAAAGCTTTGAATTGTAAAGCCAACAGTTGAATTTCAGATCAGATTAATTTTACAATTAAAATGCAATTGTTGAAAATTTATTTCCTTGTTAAATATTCAATAAAATTAAACCACATAAAAATTCTTTTATTTAGTTTATTATTTCCATTTTTTGTGTGTAAATTTAACCTAAAATGTCACATTTTCCCACAAAAAAAAACAAAAAAAAAACTGGATTATATGTATATAACTTAAAAAAAATAACCGTAGCAAAATAATTTTATCTTGAAATGTGATTTAAATATTAATCAACCACTTAAAAAATAGGGGAATTTTCTAGTACAAGTTCAATTGGCAGGTCCATTTATGGATATATATATATATATATATATATATATATATATATATATATATAATAAATGCTCCAAAATGCGTCTAGAAAACAAAGAAAATAAGTGCATCATGTCTCAAAGGCTGTGAATTTAAATTTCCTATTAAAGTTATTACTGATTTTATCTGAGAGCTCTGAGGTGCATAAAGTTACTGAACGGGTTATTTATGTTATGTTAGAGCAAGAGATATGTTTTAAACTCTTTTATAAAGCTACCAGTTAAAAAAAATATTTAAAATAACTTTGCGTATTCAGCTACCATCATATCGAAATTACCTTCGGACAAATATGATTTTCAAAATTCATGACTGATTAATTTTGCAAGATATTTTTTTATGTATTACTTTTTTTCGCTTAGAAATGTTAAATTATTATATTCTTATACCTTATTACTTTAAATAAAATGAGAAAAAATCAAATAATTGAGATAAAAAAAGTATAAATGATGCATTTGCCATCAATTTGTTTTGAAATTCTTTTACTTCCGCTTTGTCTAAACTTGCGGATGTATTTTTGGCCTAGTGATAACTATGACAAGTAAAATAAAACATTGTTACGTCTTAAAATACAACAGTTTAATGAAGTAGAATTTTTTTTAATTCATTTGACCGATTCTTCTACTTCATTTCCTTTAAGTTATTTTATTTATCAGAATTATTTGCTATTTTTCTATTTTTTCTTTTCTTTTCTTTTTTTCAAGAATATTTAATTTACCTTTTTGCAAACAATTCTAGATTAGAAAAAAAATATCGTGAAAAAACCCCGCGCAATTATATATTCTTTATCGATTGGTCAGTTCATCAAATTAAAAAAAATTACTCTTTATTGATTGGTCAGTTAATCAAATTAAGAAAGTTATTCTTTATTGATTGGTCAGTTCATCAAATTAAGAAAATTATTTTTTAAAAAGTAGGCATCTAGGGGTAGCGCATCTTCCACGTGGTTTTGTCCTTGTTTTGGAATGGTTGTTTTTCCCCTGTGTTCAATCTGTGAGGTGTGTAAAAGAGCCCGCCTCCTTCTCCTTTGTAAAAAGAGTTTGTGCAAGTAAATGTGTGTGTGTCATTTTTCTGTGGATAAGTTAATGAAATGAATGAATGAAGTCCACCCCGTAAAAAGGATTGAGACGCATGAGTAGCAAAGACGTACTCTCGGGCCTACGTGGTGGTATTACTTAAAACAAGAGACGCTCTCTCCATATAAATTCACTGACTTTGTCAGCTTTCTTGTATGTGAAAAATGTCATAAGAAACAACAAATAAATTATTTCATATACTTTAGGCATCAGACTACCTTAAAAGCACCGGTTATCAACCACATTGGCGAATATTTTTGTACTGTTATTTCTTGTAGTGCAGACTTTCCTCTCTCCAAAACAGTTTATATTTTCTAGGAAAAGAAAGGCCTCACCCATCATATAGGATTGCACATTTTTTCAGCTAAAATTTTTCTTTCACTTTAGTTTTCTCAAAACTTTACTTTTCGCAAAAATTCTCCACCATTAACATGATACCTCAAACTTTAATAGAGGTATTCACATAAACATTTCAGCGTGTATTTTAAATAATAGGGACAAAAAAAAATGAACCAAAAGTTTGAATGTTGCAGAAATATTTTTTGATTTATAGGAGTTTTTAGAAGAATTAAGTTAGGAAATTATGGAAAAAATGCATATATACATATATTTTAACCCATAACTTTTTTGCATCTCAAGATTTTTGTTAAATTTTAAAATTCTCATTATATTTTAAAAACGATAAAGCTAAATATAGATGCGTTTAATGTGATTTTAAAATGATCTTACTTAGATTATTTATAAATTAGCATGGAAAAATGCATATATACATATTTTTACCCATAACTTCTTTGCAACTCAATATTTTTGTTACATTTTGGTTCATTTTATTCATCACTATTTTCTTTAACTTGTGTACAAAGAAAAATAGGATTGCTGCATTACAATTTTGTGTCGATTGTTAACCGTTTTGGATGAATTTCATTAAAATTTACCGCACATTTTTCTGTATCTCAATATATATTATACTTTCAATTAATTTTGTTGTATTTATAATATTTTGTATAATAATTGACTATATATAAAAAAAATATATATTTTAAAATTGTTTTCAAAAATCCAATTTTTTAAAAAATTTCTTTGAATGTAGACGGATACCTTACATTGTAAAACATAAAAAACATTTAGTAGAGATCATGTGTAAGCTTCAAAAATCTCTTGCAATTTTTTCCCCTTTAACAACTTTATAGTATTCCGATTTGAAATGTAAAAATTTGGAAATTGTTGGGTTTGTATCAGAATAGTTGCATTTAATGCAATCTTAGTAATTCTACTGACTTTTTAAAAAAATTCAAAGCGGATTTTGAGTTTCCAAATTATTGATGGCTAACAAAGTTTCAATGTGCTTTAAAATAGGTTTTTTTATTGCTATTTCTAAACATAATATTTGAAATTCATAACTATTTGTGGTAACAAAAGTTCGTTTTTGTCCCGCAAAATACTTCAATAGATTATTGCGTCATAATATTTTTTCTTTCATTTCTTTCCTAATCTCAATGACGCAGAGAAAAAAAATCGCCAAAAATTCCGCCACATGAGGCACAAAAAGTGAACAAACCGAAAATATGTGAAGAGATTTACTTTTTGTTCAGACAGAGTGAATCTGCAAGAAAGGAATGCGGAAAATGAATCTTCGCTGAAAAAACAGTTTTTCTCTCCAGATAACGAACCTAACCTCTGCCTTCAGAGGTTCGCGGGGAGGTCGCGACCCTTCAGAACGCCGGGGGGTTGTTGGCCCCTTTTTTACCGATGCTGAAGATACATTCCGCCGATTATTACGTAATAAAGCTCTTACCCGTTAGGTTTGATCGTGTATTACCTGTTTTTGTTTGTACCTTCTCCTGCTGTCTTTTGGAGAGAAAGTTCGCGTTGAGAAGCAGGTTTGACAAGCCCATTCGAAAATTGGAACGTCCATACTGTTTGAGACATTCCATCGATTTGTTTTGATGACTTGGATCAATTAGTTTTGTGATGATGGTAGAAATTGTTTGTGTAATTATCGTAGTTTCTTATTGTTTGTTGAAGCATTGCGATTGGATAATGGATATTTTTCTAATTATATATTCTTATTATTTTGAGCGAGGCCATCGTTTTTTTCCCACTGCAGGACTTCTTTAAGCAATAATGAGCCTCGACCCCCATTAAAATCTCGTGCTTCTATGCCATTCTTTGATATCAGTAAGGAAAATCAATGTATAATTTAATTTGCTTTTTATGGTCCAAGGTACAGAATTGGGTACATTTGTAAAATACATGCTTTAATTAAAAGGTGAGGTTTATTAACATGCAAATATTTATATGGTTAAGATTACATAAACTGTGAAATGGCATCTCACTGGGGTCATCGGCAATTTTTTGAACATTTAAATTACTTAATCGGATAAAATGCCATCAGTCAGAACGTGTGCGATGCATAAAATGAGACATCTATATCTGTCAGCAAAGTAGGAATTGTTTTTGTGAATTTCATCGTAAATAACAATGGCTTTAATATTACACATATTTTTAAAATATAAATGTGAGGTAACTTTATTGTCAATTAATTCTGAAGTACCTATTTGAATACTATTTAATCAACTCAATTAAAAATTCCTTTCTTTTTTTATTTCTTTATAATTATATTTGTTTAAAAAGTATTTATAATTATTAAAAATATCCATCAACTTTTATAATGTTTAACTTCATCAGCTTTTTTTTTCTCGTATTTTAAGAGGTGTAATGTATCATTGTAGCATTAAAAAAAAAAACGTTCTTTGACATTTTTTTAGGCTTAGTATTTTTATTTTATTCTTCTAATAGCATAATTAGAAGAATAAAATATATGTTACTAAGCATAAGTAACACTTTACTATGAGCAATAAAAAAAAATTTCTGTTTAAAATAGAAATCCTGAACAGAAAAGTTCAAGAAAACTTGTTTTAAATTATTCGAATCGAACTGTTTGGACGAGATTGCGATAGTTAAAAGAGGAAACATTTTATCATTTACAAAATCGCATTGATTAAAGCATGAGACAGGAAGTAGTTAGAAACAAAACGTTAAAAAAGATATAAAGTCATTCAAATATATTCCACGAATCATTACCTAGTCAACCCAAAAGAAACCATAGTTTTTTTAATTGTGCTTGAGGTTTAAGTGGTGTTTTTTTTTTTTTTTTTTTTTTTTTTTACCCTAAACCATCACTATACTGAGTTTCTATCTATCTACGTGATGTAGATGGATAGATGTTATAGTTCTACAGAAATGTTGTATTTCCACTAATCAGCGGTTTTCCGCTTTTTTTTTTTTTTTTTTTTTTTTTTTTTGCATTTCTTATATTTTTTCTCTTTTTAAGAAATTTGCAATTCCATTGTTTTCAAGAATTATCTTAAAGATAAAGTGAATAGAAATCTTTATAAAACATAAATTCAATAGCGGTGAAATACAGAGCAGAAATTTTTAGGAAAAAAAAAAAAAAAAACAAGTCTGAGGAAAAATCCAATATCAAAAGAAGCTGAGAACTGATCCCTGAGATTATATGATTTAAAAGCATTGGATTTCCTTTTAATGGGGTTATTTGAAATAAAAGGTCTATGCCAATAATGCATGCGTGCATTGATAAAAGAAACTGAAAACTCCACATCAACGAAATTCAGTTGCATTTATTCAAAATGATCATGGAAAATTTGGATAAAAGCATGTGTCTGCGACTGCGATGACATGCTTATCGGGGCCCCCGTCCTTGGAGTAGGACTATCCCCTTAATGACAGAAACTGTTTGAACATTACTTTTAGGTATTCTATCATGACTTGAGAAGATCATGAAGGATACAAAAGCATGTGTGTGTGTCAGCAAAGCATTTGGGGCTATTTGCTTTATGTGTTTGTGGTGACATCTTAATAAGCTAGTTACTGGCAATATTCTTGGCCACTTTTGTATAGTGGATAAGTTACTCGGCTGCAGATCAGAAGTTCGATCCTTGGCGGAATTCATCATACGCATTGGCACAATTTCGCCATGACTTACAATTGATGACCTCGGACGTGATGAGTTTTCAACAGTTGTCGGGGCGCCATCTACCCGTAGCAAACGCAATCAAAGCAAAGTCGTTGATCATTTCATATATAAATCTATCCGATGTACTTGGCGATTTAAAACAAGTATAACAATTTAAAGAAAAATAAACGTGTTTTCGATTTAATTCAAATTTTGAGTTAATATGTTGTTTTATCGTGTAACGCTCCATTTTTATTAATCCTAAACTATCAGCATTCAAATAATTTTTTTAAGGTTGTCAACATTTTACTGCACAAATAGTGAGAAATCCAAGTCTTGTGTTAATTTTGAGGCATCCCTTATTTTATCAGCCACTTACATAACTTGATTCCTTGAATTTGAGAAATTTTCAGTGTTGGCTTGTGCTCTTATATATAGATTACTAGCTTTCACCCGCGACTTCGTACGGGTGAAAATTTTGATGCGTATGTATAATACGATTTGATAGAGTCCGTTATTCCAATACCGTTTATGACGTTTCAGTTGATCTAGACGTAGCCTGTTATTCCGTTGATGTAGCCTGTTTCCTTAATTCTAAATTCAACTTGAGGATTCGACTCTACGTCTTGTTACTTTCATAATCCGAGCTTGATTAATCATTTTCGGAAGATTAGATGTGCATTCTCCGGGCATTTCGAGAAACTATCATAAAATAACAAATCAAAAAAATTAAAACTACCCTAAAAACAATGTATTAAAAACTATAAGCATATACGAAAAATATATAGCATAAAAATACAACTTAACCAATTTTAAAGTACACAACAAACCTAAAAAATTTATTTACATTGTGTACCCGAAGTAAAACAAAACAGCAAATCAAGTCCATGTTTCTTTAAAATCAAGTCAAATCCATTTTATTTATCTATCGAGCTTGAGATAGCTACAGCAGTATATTATACATAATTATTAAAATTTAATTTAAAGGAAAACACAGTTGTCAGCAATCAAATGTGAACTTTTAATGCCAGTTGGCGTAGTGCAAATACTTAGACTTTCCCACACCAGTTGGGGTAACGCAATGTAGATTAGAATTTTTTTTATTTCCTTTTATATGTTTTATTTTAATTTAAAAGTACTTCAGAGTGAATCCGAAATATGGATTAATTAACAACATTTGGTTTTGAATACATCAAACATTAAGAAAATAAACAAAATTGTTTCAAATAATCGATTGAAATCATGTTAACCCTAATCTGATTACTGATGGGGCAAAAAATCTTTGGCGGGATTAGGCTTCAAAATTGACCGTTCAATTAACCGGAATAAAAAGCAGCCTATGCTCTATTCCTGACTATAATCTATCATTTTGCTAAATTTCATCCAATTTCGTTCAACCGTTCTGGCTTGATTGAGTCACAAACATCAATCCATCTATCCATCCAAACATTCACATTTATAATATAAATATAGATTAAAATAAACATACATTCGATTTCCTGTTTATAGTAAAACATTAATTTTTGAAAATAATATAATAAGTGTAAAAATACAACAGAATGATTTTTTATTGTATGCAGTCGTTGTAACCTGTGACTCAAAAGTTCGAAACAAATCATTAGATGAAATAAAATCAACCTATACAAGGTTGCGTTGCATCATTACAGTTTTATTAAATAAACCATAAGAAATATTATCAATTCTTTTTCATTCGTTGCAATAAAAAAATACTGAACAACAAAAAATAAACAAAAAATAAACTCTATCAACTAACTTCTGAAAAAGCCAATTGCGAAATTGCTGTGATTATACCAATCATAATAAATAGCCTTGCATACATAAAAACTTCACAACATCCAAAGAATAATTTATTTGAAATGAATCTTGAATATATATTCGGTCAAAGGAAGCAATGATTTGCAATTAGTTCGAAGTTCGAAAAATAAAAGGTAATAATAATAATAATAGCGAAATACTATCCGAACGCGAGAACCTCAATTACATCTTGACGCATGAACCTGTTGCAATAAAGCACTTTTTTCTATACTGCGGATTTTTATGACTTGCCAAACGATTTCTTCTATTTCAAGCTTTCCTAAAAATAATTTATGAAGTGAAGAAGCTTTTAAAGGAAAATTAAAAGTGTTGGTAATTCTCGTTTATCGTTTGTCTAAGTGCGAACACCGGTTGTAAAAATAGCACGCAGAAAGTAAATAAATATTTTAGCCAATGGCAAGATCGTTTTTCAATAAGAAACGACATGGAATGGAAAGTAGTGTGTAATCGTAAAAGAATCATTTACCATTCACGTGATACCGTTAACTGCGCAGTGGCTCATAGTTTAAGAGTTCAGTGCGCATAATGCAGGAAGCAAGAGTATCCATCACTGGATGTTCGTAGGATAATTTTAATTAAGAATTAAATCGGACAATTGAGATTATAATGAGTATGTAATATCACAAATATAGTTAGAAGAAGTTCAATGAATGTCATGAAACTACGAAATATTTGATGACTTATTGGCATCAAAAGTGGTGAAATTATTACGGAATAATAAATATTTAAACACTTTCACATGTACACTTTTTTTAAAAAGTTTCTTCAGACAGTTTAATAGAACTGCTCTTGCAATGTTAAGAGCTAGATTTAGAGGCCCTGATAGTCTAGTTGATAGTATGTTGGAATCTCATTTCTTGGATTGTGGGTTCGAGTCTCGCTGCTCGAAGATTCTATATATGTGTTTATGGTGGTTGGCGCACATATAAATTTGTCTTGGCGACAAATTTCTCCAACTTGAGACAATGCCACTGAGGGTACTCGTTGAGAGGTGATCGTTCTCAAACTCAGGTCTAAATTACGATCTGTCGGTGAGTGAATGAAATACATGAATGAAGTCCATCCCTTAAAAAGGGTTGTGATACATGCGTGGCTAAGACGCACACATGGCCCTAGATGGTGCAACTGGGAAAAAAAAAAGGGGATGCTTTCTCAGGTTAAAATCACTGATTAAGTCAGCGAGTTTCTCTAGGATCAGGTTTTTGACATTAACAATAACAATTGAATTAAATTTGAATTTATAATTAATGAAAGATTCAGTCGAGTTTGTGTTAAAGATCGACAGAACAATGTTAGTTAATTCCATAAATGGTTTTACCTACTGTTGATGTGTGCGACGCCATAGCTTTTTACAACTAATTTAAGAGCAATGGAGCCATTTAAATCTATTATGTAGTTCAGCAAATATCTATGATCTAACATCTAAAATCTATTTTCTAATTCTCATTTTATTATACACCTAATGACATTTATTGACAAATGGGAAAACACACGCCATATTCAAGATTAAATATCGAATTAGACACTACAAATATGAATAGCTAAGCATAAAAATAAATAAGTAAATAAAAACGAATCAAAAATTTAGAAAAACAGCGCAGGCTCTAGTTTCCATAGCAACCGCAGCTTGAAAGTGAAAAAAGCATCGCTAAGTTGTAACATCTGCAATACCTAATAAGTTTTCATGCTTCTTAAAAGTAGTCTGCATATCTATAAGAAGTTATTAAAAATCTAACATTATCTTACATATTTTCTTCTTTTTACAAAATGCAGAGTTTTCAGCTGTATTATATGAAACTTACAGAATATGAGACACTATGTGATCGGAAAATTATATTTAAATTTCAGAAAACTATTTTATACCTCTTTGAATGTTTAAACAGTTTTAATAAATAACTTCGTATTTGCGAAACATAGCAATTTTTTTCTTCCGCAGTTTTTAAGCCACACTATGTAGAACAATTTGTTCTAATCGAAAATCATTGAAATTGTAAAAAGATATAATTATCATAACTAGCTTAATTTCGGTTGCATACTACAATGAGTTTAATGATACCTGTAATTTCGGGTTTTCATAAAAAAATTTTTTTAACTGTTACTTGACCATCTAAACAGGTTCAGGGCTTTATGGTTATCATTCTTTTGCAAAACAATATATTTTATTGTTTATCAAGCATATTTTATGTTGCACTCAGGTCAAAATTTAAATTTTCTGGCTGGAATTTAACTTCGCAAGAAATTTAATTTCGTTTTTCTTATATATTTTTTATTCGAGAAAAATTTATTGACAAATTAATGGAGAATTTTTCTTTCAAAATTTTTCTTTTTTCATCTTTTTTAAAAACAAGTACATTCTCATTAAATTTATGAAAAAAAAAACCAATAATGTAATTTGCTATGTTAAAATTATATGTTAAGTGAGTTTTCATGGCAAGCAATTCTTTTCTATGAAAGGAAAAGTCAGAAAAATTTGGAAAAAAGAACTCAAACTAATAACGCACTTCAATTTGATGGGCAGTTTAAAAGACCATTCTTCTTTTCTTTATTTCATATGTCTATCTATTTCTGTCAGTTGTAAATGGCATAAAAAATGACACTCGGAAATAATTATTTGCAAGATTTAACATGCTATTATTATTTAGTGTACAAAATGACAAAAAAATAAGAAAATAATCATTTTTATAAAGAGAAAAATAAATAAATTCTTAACACAAAATAATTAAATCGAAAGGTGCAACAATAATTTAAAGAATAATTAAAAAGAACATTTCTTATCATTTCTTCGCAAGTTTTTAAAAAGAAAACTTTTTTTATATTTCATTAACATTTGAATAAAAGATTTTTTTTTTCAAATAAAGAAGTGCTCTGATGGTTGTTGTTATGCTAAAAAAAAATTTTTTTTCAAATTTTCTTTTATTTTTCATAAAATTTTTCAAAAGATTACACTTGTGGATATAATCACAATATGTAATTTTCGCGAACTCATACTTTATCTTATTTAATTTACTACAACCTCTAATTTGGTTCACTTTTAAATTATTA
>JAPMOQ010044182.1:686023-706570 GCA_026543055.1 Argiope trifasciata | reverse complement strand
AAGTTGAAATAAACTACCTTCTAATAATAGATATTAGTAACTACTATTACTATGCGGTAATGGCATTCGGAATTTACCACATACCAAACAATAAAATCATCAACAGCGTTTATTGACGTCATCGCTGGTACAGCAAGTGCATATGAATCTTAATTATCCATTCCGTTCACATCTTCTCCGTAATAAACCTTGCAATATTGGAAAAAGAATCTGGAATGTGTGTGTGTCTCGGAAGGGTCAGAGAGAAACGTCGGAGCCAGTTTTCCAATCCCCTTTTGTGGCCTCGTTCCAGCCAGTTTTTCTTTCAAGTAGGTCGCCAAAAGAGGGCCGAGAAAGGCATGGAAATGTTTTTTTGCAAATTAGGGATGTGGTATTTCATTATTTTCTGGGCTGAGTTGCTGAATAATTTATGAGGTGAAGATCGAAGGATTTCTCCACTTTTGATTCCAGTTCTCCATTGAATTTCTTTTTATTTGAGAAAAAGTTGAGAGTGTGTCTGTCCCGTTAGATAAGATTTTAGTGCAGATTGTTGGCATTTTTTTCTTCTTCTTTCTGGCATATAGAGGTTCTCGATTGACAGTAGACGTAGACTTGATATTGATTTTGAAATAAATAAAATCTGTGTTATGTTCTCATTTAAAAAAAAATACTATTTGATTATTTTACCTTAACAATATTCAGGTTAAAAATGACCCTTATGATATTTTACATTTATCAAGAAGTATTTTCAAGCTTCTATGGGTCAATTTCATAGAGAATTGTTATCCTTTCAAACGATTTTAAAAAAGTTTTTCATTGTAATCTTCATTCTGTGTTTAAAATGAAGAGACGTTTGATTAAATATTTTAGGGAAAAATTTAGATAGTTCCAAGTTATGATTAAACTTATCATTCAGAATGTGAAATTATGATTAGAGAATGACAGTTACACGACAATACATTTTAATTTAAACGACAATTCATTTAATGTATACATAGTACAGAGAAGATATAGTTATCGGCAAAAAATAATGATAACAACTCGGTTATGAAGAATCTCTACGTTTTAGACCTCTCTGGGTTTTAAAAAACTCATTTTCCGAAAAAGTCTATCTACCTGTTGGTGATAAAGATAACTATAAATCCTTGTAGATAGACAGTTGTAATTTTACATACGGGTTTTCCACCAAATTTACAGGTTTTTTTAAAAACCAAATTTTGTGTAAAATCTGTTCAGGGCATGTTCGTCTGTTATAATATAAGTTAGCACGATAAATATAAAACGAAGATAGAGGAATAAAATTTGCATCTCAGATATACAGATTTAACATCGATAGTGCAGTTACTTGTTAAACTTTGAGCGAAATCCAACTACGGTTTGACTGTTAGGCGGTCTATACTTTCAGAAATATATGAACGATCTACTCAAAAACGCGATGACTTAAATATCCAATTTGGTACGGAGTTTTGTAAAAATGAGTGAAGTTTTATGTCTATAACGGATAAATAGGAATGCAATATATCAAAAATATATTAAATATAGTGAAATATATTACATTTTTTATTGAATTTTGTAAGTACAAGCGTAGTTTTTTAAGATTTTTTTTTTTGTCTGTCGATTGTGAAAAAAGCATCTAAAACAAAAATTCGATTTTTCAACAACATTACCCGCATGCTAATGGATTAATTTTCCAAATAACACCAAGAATGATACGATAGATTCATTAAAAGTGCTTAACTCATACCAAAGTTTAATATTTCGCAACTATTGTATATTAATATCATATAAGTTGTTATCTAAGTTGGCAAGTTTATTAGTGAGTATGGGAGGAACGTTTGGAAAGGTCACTCCCATTGGTTTATTTCAGGTTGATTTATTGGTTTATTATAAACAAGAACAATATTTATAGATTTTAAGGAAATTGAAAAAGATTAAGGGACAGATTGACTCAAACATGATCCATTCAACATAGTTTTGTTTCTATTATACATATTAAATCAGCAATTTAGTGAATTTAATTTGAAGAATAAGTACAGCAGATAATATTATAAGTAGAATACAAAAGTAATTAAAAATTTCTGATAGTATTATTAGATATTTTTGTTTTAGGTTTATTAAATCTAAAACTAAAATAAATAAATAAATTGGTTCGTGGTTTTACTTTTACTTAACAAAATACATAACAACAATTTTATCAGTTTTAATTGTTGATATCGCTATCCAAAATAACTGGATGTGTATCTGAATTTATTACATCAAATTTTTACATTCAAATAAAAAACTGTTAATCTAAGAAAAAAAAATAATTATAAATTTGTTGATATAAAAATGCCTATAAAACGAGGTGTCAAATTTAATTAGATTAGGAATATTTTTTAAAGGGTGCACATTTTTCAAAAAAGCACTGATAATTAAATTTGTAACTAACATTTTTATTTAAGCTACTAAGCACGAATTCACTCTTCTATAATTTGCTATGTTCTATAATGTTTTTAGAGAATTAACTATCATAAAGTAATATTTTTTTTCTTTTTCAAATGCAACTTTCATCCACTTTATTTTTCCTTTGAAAAATCGACCATTTGAAATCGTAAATGACAATTAATTTTTTTTTTTTTTTTTAGTTTTGACTGACGGAAAAGTGAGTATTTTTCACCAAAATCAAATATTTCCAAAATTATTGCAGATATCATTATAAATTTTTTACCATTCATTTCCATTTAAATGATTCTTATTTTAATAAAATTCCAAAAACACCTCCCTCAAATAAATAAAAAATGCCTCCTGAAATTTAATCCTGGCTTAAATAAGCTATCGTATATCGTAGCTTAAAGAAAATGTTGCTTCCTACACTCCCTTAGAGCCGAGTAATGTCATTACTTCCCATCTACCATCTGCAGAAGAAACCTTTCTATTGCAGTTATCTTGGGTGGAATCGGATTTGCATGCTAAGAAGACGCTTAAAAGCTGACAGAGGTCCATGGGTTAAAACATTTGAGAAACCTGCCCTATTGATTTATGATTGCTTGCCAATTTTACTTAGTGGAGCTGACTGTATGGTTTCTTCGAAGAGATATCCTAATATTATGGATATAAAAATGACTTCCTCTCATCTTTTTTGCTTAAAAAATACAAAAAATGTTATTATAATGACATAAATCTCTTTAGTTTAGAATTAGCTATTACGTGTACAAATTGCATCAGACTAAAATTAAACCTTCTCTAATAAACTTGTCATGGCAGAGAGCGTTTTACATGGCGAACAATAGTTACGAAATATTAACTTTTGGTGAAAATTTAGCAATTTTACTAAGCCTGTCGTGTGATCTTTGGCGAGTTTTTTTAATGGCGATTTTCTTTGGTGATTATTTTTTGACAAATACTCGCCAAACATTGGCGATTATTGCCTTTAACAATACCCAGAAATCTAATTTGTATTTTAGATACGTTTTTCGCAACCGATTGAAACAAAAATTTGATACAATATTGTACTTCTAGTCATAAAATCTCTTATTAAACGTGATAGATTAAAGTTGTTAAGTTTTTGAGTTGTCATTGCGTCTGTCAGTCTGAAAGTGCAAACCGATAGACAATCAGCCAGATGGCTTAGAATTCAATAGTATTCAGTACTGATGTTAAATTTGTGTATCGAATTTTATCTATTGAGTTTTCTTTGTTTTATAAATATTGTATTAACTTATATTCGAACAGAAGGATTTTTTAGGATCAGATTTTACTCGAAACTTGATAGAAATTTTCAAATTTAGTGTACAGACGGTATACCAAATTTCAATCTTCTAGCTCCATGTCTGTCGTGACATAGATTACTTGTTCTTAAGTAATTTTTGTCACAGCAGACAAACAGACATTTTCAAAAAATGTGTTTTTTGAATTCGAGGGAGTCAATGTGCAGATTTTTAAAAATCTCGATTCAATTCAAATTTTTGACTATTACTATACTTTTGTTATACTCTTAAAAAGCATACATTATGTATTTTGATATTGCTTTTGGCATTTTTATTTAATTTTATTCATTTGCAATTTTTTGCGCCTTATTACAAGTACAATGAATTATTATTATTATTCTTAAAGTTGATAAGAAAATTGTTCAGAAATAATAAATACTAAATATTGTATTTTTTCTTTTTTTTCCAATGAATTATTTACAGACAAAACAGAAATGGAGCAATATGGGGAATTTCTTTTGAATTTAAGATTTTTAACCTAAAATTGAATTTCAAACTCTTTTTTTAAAAAACCTAGAACAAATAATCAATATTTGATTTGTCTTGGCTAATCTTGTCAAGTCATCTTAATACTATTTCATATTTTGTTTTTTAAAATATCAGATTCAATTTGCACTCATCTTTCTGTAATCTAACGAGTAAATTTTGGATCCTTTATGATCAAAATATCTTCCTCGGTACAAGAATTTTGAATGCAATTTTTAATGTTTACTAAATACTTCAGCAAATGTCGTTGATCTTCTAAATACATGTAACCTACCAATGAAAAGCTAGAACTCTAATTCGATTCGTCTTTTATTTTTCTAGTCAAAGTTAAAATCTTCATCAAATGGACTTGAATTCCCCGATTGAACTATCAATCAAAGCGATCAAGCATTCTACTGACGGTCAATCAACCTCAGTCAAAAACTTCCGTCATTCGGACCGGTGGCATTTAAAACAATCAATTCGTGAATTATGCGTAGAAAAATATATTTTGGTCGAAATATTAAATGCAAACTGAATCCTACAGAAGAAATGTTACTTTCCTTTAACTGGGCAGCAGTATAACAGTTAACGAAAATAATTCTTATTTCTTGAAAATATAGTTCAATTCTAATTGCACGCGCTAAATAGAAATTAGGATTTTAAGCGCGAATCAATTTTTAGCCTTCTTTATATCAAGCTACTAGGAGAAATACATACGCCAATAATGTTTTATTTTACAGATTTTTTATTACACATTAAACTTTTTTAAAGACCAAAGTTCCTTCTAAAACGTCATATCTTTATATCACTCAAATTCTATCCGCACATACGTTAACATTATGTCTATAATTATAGCATTAAACCTCTGAGAAGAAATTCGCTGCTTAGTAATTTTCTTAGAAATATTATTCTCATAATTAGTATAATATAGTTTTTTATTATAAACTGTATAGATTCTTTTTAAAATTTAGTTACATATTTATAATTTTTGTAATATAAGCATAACACATTTGTTATAATATTTATTTTCCAAAAACTTTTATGTCCCGATGATAGAAAATTTTAATCTGTAAAAATTCCGAAAATTCCTTAAAACCTTCAAAAAATTAGTTTCATTGTTTCATCATTCCCATAATTTAACGAATTTCTGAAGATACATCTTTTTTTTTTCTATTTTGAATCTTTTGATCTGGGTGATATTTTTTTCTGTTTACTCCAATAAGAATATGTGTTGCTGTATCCTTTACGATACTTCTATTTTTTATAGCCCGAATATTATAAGAAGCCAGTAATCTCCAATTTTCAGTTTAGTCTTTTATTTTTATTATATTTTTGTATTTATCTTCGAGTTTATTCTTGAAATAGTTCCAGGATGCGTTTTAGAGCGAAATTTGACAAAAATTTAAGACTCCAGTGTGAAGATCATGTACCAAATTTCTCTTATCAATATCCTTGATTTTTTTAAGTTATCGTTTTCAAATACATATAGATAGACTAATAAAGAGTCAATATGAAACAGATTTAATCCAAAATTTGATATAACAATTTTCAATAATGTAGTAATTCGAAGGATCGTTGATTTTCCACTTTTCTTTAATAACTTGTTTTTTCCCCGCAGTTTTTATATAATTTTTTATACAGTCTATCATAAGATAGGAATTTTTTTTATTTAGGACAGAAAGTAGAAATATTTTCTTTCTTGTTGCACGTCCCTCCACACTCTATTTTAAAATGTTGTCGAATTATAGGGAAATATTAAATTTTAAAATATTTTAAAATGTTGTCGAATTATCAGAAATAAATACTGACACAGGTTTCAAAACATCAGGGTTGCTATAACACAGGAAGAATTAAAAAAAGTCGGCAAAACATATTGAATTTAAAAATCGCATGTGATATAAAGTAAATGCTGGGAATTTTGAAATTTTTCTTAAGAACAGAAAGAACAGAAAGTTTTAAATTTCAATTTGTTTCCATCTAAAAAGTCCCGATCTCTTTGAGCATTACAAGAAAAAAAACTGTAACCTTAACTGTAAAACTAAATGATGGCTTTCGTGACTGTTAAACCGCAGAAGCTTATCCCTTTTCGACTTACTCCCCTTTACTTCAAAATAGATCAATCCAATTTAAAAAGATTGAAAAAAAATACCGATACTGGAATAATAACTACAGCTGCTTGACTATTTATGGAGCTATTAAAATTGGAAAATGATAACTTTATCTAAGTGAAGACAAGTGCAATTTTTTTTTATTTCTTTTTTGTGGAGGGGAGAAAACTACAAAAAATGTTTGATTAAAATTCTTCTTATTTTAAAAACTGTATTTGGTTAAAAGTCATGTTTATTGAAAAGTTATGCAGCATTATACAAAAAGCGAGTGACTAATTTGTTTCAATTTCTTTATTGAAAAACCTCAAAATTCATCTCAGAAATCGCAAAGATCCAATTTAAAAATTTTGCTAAAGAAACTAAAAATTGAAAAAAAAAGAGCATATTGATTCTTTTAATGAAGAAATTCGTTTATACGATTTCTTTTTTTAACGTTTTGAAGTCTAAAAAGTTTCATGATTTTTGAGAAGTTGTGAAAATAATTCTTCTGTATTCGCATGGGAATGGTGTTGTCGAAAGTGAATTTTGCATCAACAAAGATATAGTTATTGAAACACCGAAAGAATATTCTTTTAGTGGTCTAAGAATTATGTATGTAGAGATTTAATCAGCGGCCATTACTACTACATATTTTATTGTAATAGATGTCACCAGGGATTCCACGGAATACCACAGATCCAAAGTCTAAGACGCGTGACGTAAGTTTCAGTAAAAAAGCGAACTGAGAGCATTCGATTGGCAGACAGAGAGAGGGAGTGTCATTTGCTCCGAATAATGATTATTTAGAACGCAACGTAGTTTTGCCATGAAACACTTGATTAGGCTTCATCCTTGGTGGCATCTAAAGGTACTTTTTTCTCTATTGTAAATAGCCTGTTCTGTCATAATTCTTAATGTCGTTTCTGTATTCTTTGCTGTAAATAAATTTAACTTTCTTATTCAAAAGATTCTTTTCTTCAATCAGTGACCCTAGACACTGATATATATGAAGTTGAATGGGCATTTTGTCCAATCCATTCCTACATGTATAATCCCATAAACTTTTTAAATGGGATTTTTGATGTTCCGATTTCCCAAGACTTATTTTAGTGTACAAAATAAACGCCTGTGGCATATAAAAGCAGAGAAAAAAAACCGAGAAAAAGATTAAAGTTAAAACTATATGCAACAAATGCAACGCCAACAAATGCAAGGCAACTTTGCAAATTAAGTTATTGTAAAAGAGAAAATAAATGTAAGTCAATTGCTACTTAGGTCAAGACAGAAAAAAATATTTTAGTATCTTTTTATTAAAAAATTGTAATTAATATACATATGAAAATATATGAAGTGGCAAAATAGAAAGCGAATTTTCTTGCAATTTTCCAATTTTCTTTCTATATATGGTGTGAGAGTATTACTTTTGTTTGTTACTATCTATTCGCTTTCTTTCTTTCTTTCTTTTTTTTTTTTTTTTTTTTTTTTTCGTTTCTAATTCATGAAGCTCTTGGTGGTCTATAATTTCTCATCGTAAGAACTGCCCTCGCATTCTTCACCTTCATTAGAAAAAAATACTGATATACTTACATTGATGATTTAAATTTTCATAACAAACTGCTAAAACTCTATTTAAAGTATTAAAAATTGATTAAATTAATTAACTAATATATAAAAAATTGTATCAGAATCAAGTGCTATCCACTAGGAGTTTTAAAAAAGGTATTTGAATTTGAGAGGATGAATAAAAAGTATTTTATAAACGACTGAAAATTTGAACATAATATATAAATAATTAAATATAAAGTGAGTGTGAACTAATAGTAGGAATTTATAAATATTTACAATGTTTTTTGTTGTGATCATTAAATGATCCGTACCATGATAGTTATCTAAATGTTTTATTTGTATTAAGTCCTTAATTATGCGTAACTTTAAATTTAAAAGCATGAAGAAGTAATCAATATTTTTTTTTCTTCTTAACATGCCAGTTTGTCTTGCTAAATTCTTAGTAAATAACAGAAGGAAACATTTTTTTAAACTGTAAAAAACTTTCATTTAATAGACAATAATTTCAGGTAATCTTGAATTGTTGTTATCTCCCTTTGCTTTTTTCCATTGAAAAAAAAAAAAAAAAAACACCGATGAAGATATTCCTTTTCTGTTGTAATTAGCACACATGAGTTTGGTCTGTGTGTTTACTTTTGTAATAATGTGTATACAAACTAGGAAAATATATGGGTTTTTTTCCCTCCAGATTTCAATAACACCTTGAAAATTTCTTCTACATCCAAATCTAGCACAAAAAAAAAAATAAAGCTCTGTGTTTTTTAAATTGAATTTTTCAGAATATAGTCTTTCAACCCTGTTTTATCTGAAAAGGAATAAGAAACATTTGAATATAAATAAAGTTTTTGCAACTGATACTTTAAAATAAATTATGAAACACTAATTAAGTCATATTGAAGGAAGATTTGTATAAAAAACAAAAAACAAAGATGTGCCCGAGTTATACCCCAAAGGTCCATTAATCATTTTCAAGTGAGGTATATTTACAATGACATTCTAATCTTCTCCTCATAATTGTTTATTATATATTGAGTAGAAAAATGAAGCTGTCAGCTGTTTAAATTGAATTTTTCAGAATACAGTCTTCCAACCCAATTTTATCTGAAAAAGAATAAGAAAAATTCGAATATAAATAAAGTCATTGCAACTGGTATTCTAAAATAAAATATGAAACAATAATTAAGTCATATAGAAAGATTTGCATAAAAACCAAAAAACAGTGATGTGTCCGAGGTATACCACAAAAGTCCATTAGTTATCAAAAAATGTATGTTTAAATTTGTTAATGAAATATATTTATAGTGACGTTTTAGTCTTCCCCTCATAATTGTTTATTAAACACATACATTTAAATTTGCCTTGAAGATATCATTTTAAAGTATCTTTGGGAAAATCATTTGCTATTGATTACTTATTTTGATAAATATTTTTTATGAATATAAAAACTACGCATTTTTACTGAATTACTATGTTTAGCATAATTAATATGTAATTCTTGGCTAAGATGTTTATTTGAAATGCATGCAGTTGGTTCATCATGTCATATGAATGCTTAGACAAAGAAAATGTTGGCTCAAATTTTATAGAGACATACTATCTTTAATGAATGCTAATATTATGATACTGGTAACTTAAATAGAACTTGGAAGTTATTAACACAATTAAGGCGGGAGTCGTGGTACTACGATTTGATCCGCTTTATCTAGCATACCCGCCTTTAATGTGTTAATATGGTTGATGATGCTTATTGGCAGATTAGCGAATGATACCAATATTGATTTCTTTTGATTTTGACAGTATAATTCCACTTCATTCCATATCTTGCATATCATAAAACAAAAAAAATTAAATAAGTCTTTTACATTCGCTGTAACAAATTAATTGTTTTTTTCGTCTACAGCAAATTATTCCATTGGTGTATTTTTTGTATCTCTTCGCCAGAACATGTATTGGGAAATTATTATTATTACGCAAAAATAGTAAATTAAATGAAATAGTAACAAAATTCTGCTCTGTAACCGTAACTATTTCGCACGGCCCTCTGTCGGCCGTTGCCATGAACAATCAGTCCATGTCTTGGAAGCGAGTGTAAAGCATGATTTAGTCCCCGAGTATTATTTTAATGCATATATGTTAAATGTTATTGTCCTAAATAGTTTTGTCCCCTTGTAAATCATGTCCTTTAATGTCATTAAATGTATTTTTAACTTAATTGGCATGATTTATTAATTTTAATAGTCTGCCCTGAAATAGTTAAAAATTTGGCGCCCTTTCGGTCACAGCGCTGCATTGGAGTAAATACGAACCAGTTTCTACCTAAGATATTTTGTAAGTAAGATTGTGATTTGAGTGCGTTTAATGGAACAGTCTGCTTTTCATTAACAATGGTAATTCACCCCTGCGTATAATTCTCACAATCTGATAAAAGAAAGAATAGAAAAGCTGGATTGATAACATTAGATTCTTTGTTCCACATTTTCAAATAATTGAAAATTATGAAACCCTTGTCACAATTCACGTGTCGCGAGTACGATTATTGTTTATGAATTGATTCATTACAATGCAACAATGAAGTTGGAGAAATGAATTGAAAGTAAGAAATTTGTGTTCTCTATTTTTTTTTCTACCCAATTTCTTCAAAATTGAATTAACTAGAATGATTGAAATTCTGCGAGTTTGATCTGCAGAGCTTCATATATCATTGCTGTGGTTTACATAATCAGATTGATATAAAAACAATAGAAATTACCATAAAAATTTGATGCCTCATATAATGGAGTTTTAAAATAAATGTTTTTGAAACTTTCTCTTTTTTTTTAATGTCACTTAAGGAAGAGACCTGATTATAACTAATTCATTTTTCAATAATGCGCCATCTTCTAAACCTGTTTTATTCGAAGAAGAATAAGAAACATCTGAATATAAATTGGAAACCGAATTCAATACATTTCATTCTTATTTGAAAATTCAATCAATCATATTTTTCAAAACTGAAACGTACTCTTATTGATACATTAATCTAATTTAAGCTATAACGAGTTTGATGGGTGTGATGTCAGAATTGCACGTCATCAGCCTAACCTATTGTGATGGTTTTTGAGTATAGCTCTGAATTAAATTTTGCCGGGTTCGTTGTTTTTTGCCAACGTTTCGATTATTCAAAGCATGTGTTTGAAAATGTATCAATAAAAGTCTCTAAAATGAAAAAAAATTCATCTTTTTAAAAACAATCATATTTATTAAAATTCGCAGCATTCTCCCAGCAAATGAACTTTGAGAAATCGGTCTAGTAGGGAATTGTCTGAGATCGAAGAAAAGCTATTAAGTCGCCAAAGCTGATCTCTAAACTGATAACAAAGTATATTGCGACAGTTTCATTTTTAAATCAGCGGAAATGGACTCCCCAAAACTTTCTTGCATGCCCACAAATAATTTTATCACGCCAAAGAACATCTTCCATGTCGTTGCCGTAGAATAGTTACGAAATATTAAATTTTGGCGTGAATTTAACATTTTTACTGAATTTACTATGCCATCCTTGGCGAGTTATTTGACGATTACTCATTGGCTTAGGTTAATAGATTCCCAAAATCGAATCTGTGTTTTAGACGCATTTTTCCAACTGGATTGAAACAAAAATTTGACACAAAACTGCACTTGCTGTCATTAAATCCCATGCCTAATTTGATATATTTTAATCATTTCATTTTTGATTTATCGTGTTTACGTGAGTTTTTTATGTACAGACCGACATACAGATAACTTGTAGTTGGATTTGGGGGGATACAGATAACTTGTAGCGACACGTGGGTTGCGTTTGTTGGTTCAGAACCAATGTATATACTGAGATTCGAACTCGCAACATTGGGGCTTAACTGAGTGTTATAACCCCTAGACAAAAAAGTCTTGAAGTTGCTATGTAGCTTATGAACTTTCCACCACTCATGGTAATATGTTGAAGAATGAATCATTAGTTAGTAAGTGCAGCCTAAAGAAAGTTTAATTTAATTTATTTATTAAGAAGATTTTGATAAAATATGTTAAATCAATTCCCTTTTCTTAGCTATCAGTACTTACTCTCTGCTAAGAGTCCGAAAGAAAAAAAAAAAGTCTCACAAGAAATTTCATGATTCTCGAGAAATTTCGTGATATTTTTCTCCCGAGCCAGAAGCACAGCGTCATTATGGCTTGATTGTAAAGACTTCATTGTTTCAGACTTGATCCCCGATTTTATCAAAGATTCATTATATATGAGGTCTTGATGCACATTGGATCTGGTACCGAAAGACCGATGGAAAATTTGAGAGAAGGCGGTTCAGATGTCATCTTCATTATATGGCCATGCTCCAAATGATGAGCCAAGCAGTTACGCTTTCTCAGTTACTTATATCACAAGCGCACTCGCCTTGAGATAGAGCACATAATAATCTTCGTGCTAGTTGAAAATTGAATTTTGGATTTACTTAATTAATTAACTGCACAAACTACTGACTGAAAATTTCTAATTGTTTTTGTTTACGAATCAATGAAGGTTTTATTTTCTTAAGCTGTAAAATTGCTATTCACTTAGGAATCATATTCCATGTTTTTTAACGTCTAAATAAATTGAATGGCTGCATATTTAGAATAACTAGTCGATGTTTCAGTAGTTGAGCGCTCTATCACATATTTCGCAAACTGCTCAAGGATATCAAAAAATGCCTTATTTGAAGGCACTGAACGTTATTAAGTTGCAGACACTATTCTTCTGCGCAATTCTTGTTCAACCAGGGATTCCATTTGGCGGTTAAATTCGTGCTTCGCAGTGAACAGGAGGCTCCGTCTTCCGTGTTGATTACTAGGATCCCAATCCAAATAAAGCTACTTTAAAAGCGCCAAAACAACTGTTGGTTCAGCGACCTCTCTCAGCCCACCCTCTACTGCTAGGATGCCTACTCCCCCTGCCCACACAGCAGCAAATTCGCTCAACTCTTCCGTATGGATGACCGGACACGTGTTAATAATTGTAACTCTTGGGCCTTGACAAGGAACGATTATTTCCGATTCTAGTTAGTCTTCCATAAGAGTTACTCATCAAATAAAGCAAAAAAGAAAATTATTTTGGAATTATTATCCATTTTGTGAAGGAAGATGTTTCTTTTATTATGGAAAAAAGGCGTTTTTACAATAGAAATGTAATAAATGTGTGTTTCTGAATCCTAGGTAAAGTGTAATTATGTGTAGGTTATGCCGATACATTACTGATGTCATTTAGTAACGTTTATATGATGTAATTTAAATAAATTCAGAAGATAGATTTTCATTGCTGGTGTTATTTATTTTAATTTCATCGGTTTTTAAAAAGTTAATCATGAAGAATTTTTAATCTTGAGACAAAAATGCAACTGGTAGTACCTTTAAATAGTGAAATGAAATAAAAGTGTGATATTTGTAATTAAATCTGATTAAAAATATTACCATTACATCTTAATAATCAGAATTAATCTTACTTTACTAAAGCAGTAGTTTACACACACACACAAATAATTTACGTTTTTATTTTTGTAAACTGTTTATTGTTTAATTCCGAATTAAATGGTTTAAATATATATATATATATATACATTTAAACATATATATATATATATTCTTTTGTTTGAATGAAACAATTTTTATTTAATATAATAAACTTGCACTTTTCCGTTAAAATTATATAAAATTTAATGAATAATAAATTCTCTTGAGGGCTGTACCAAAAGAAAAAAATCATCTGGATTATTAATTCCTGTGTTTAGGGAAGAAGTGCAACACTGGTTGTTTGTCATTTGGATAGGCGAGAAGATTATAACTTGAATTTTTTAATTCATCTGATCAGAGTTAGTTTCCAATACGTTTCCCCTGATTCACGTCCATAACATATTGCAGTGTGTCAATAAACATATTATTTCACATTGTTGGATGCTATCATACTATTTAACTCAACCATTACTAGTACTATTTAACTCAACTGTTACTCGTACTATTTAACTCAACTATTACTCGTACTATTTAACTCAACTATTACTCGTACTATTTAACTCAACTATTACTCGTACTATTTAACTCAACTATTACTCGTACTATTTAACTCAAGCAAATCTCACGCCAGGAAACGGATTTTTAAAGTGGGCTTCTTTGTAATATCAACATTTTCATCTTCAAAATTTTTCACATGGTATTGTTTACATCTCAATGCATATGATATTTAGTACAATTTCCGTGATTAGCCATTAATGAACTGTTTATGTTTAAAAATCTATTATGTTTATCGCTATAAAATCGCAGGTTATTCTCGGTCACAATGTATAGGGGAGGTTTAAAACACGCCTAACTAAGCCCAATATTGCAAGGTTATAAAAGTATAAAATTTCTAAACTGTATTGTAAAATTTAAAAAAAATCGACGAAAAAAATCTTAAAATTCATGTTACCAAAATTAGCATATAATAAAAGGAATATAAATTATCATATTAAGGGAATGCATGTCTGAGATTACACAGAGTCACATTGTGGTACTCGGATCTGCAAGTTTCCACACCACACTAAAGTCAGCAATCATGCATTAGCTCTTTTTTACCACATAGATTCGTCCAAATTAGATTTAAATCTTCGACTATAAAGGAAGAGGCCATTGCTGTGTCATTTTCAACAAATGATACATTTTGTGGATATTTTTCCAGTTTTTAAATTTTAACATTACCATAAATAGAAAGAAAGTCATGAGTTTTCGGGTACTGAAATTTGATGGAGCTTTATACTGTTCGAGGATTTTACTTTTGTACTTGCATATGTGCTCAATCCCTCACAAGAGCACTTCGTAAGTGGAGATGAGAAACTTCCGGCTTGGCGGTTAGTTCTCGTTACCTTGGTGAGTACAGAAAAATGATACCACCAGTGACAATATCTACTTGCCAAGGGAAAGGTTGTATCATGGCCGGTGATGTCCCTTAGAATTCAACCACAGTTCCCACCAATGTTGTAGTTGCAACGTTCCGGTCACTCATTTTTTTCAGGGCTGGTCGGAATAGAGTTTAAGGATTAAAGGTACATATACGCTCATTATATTTTTTTTTTATTTCAAAAGCTGTGATTTTTTTTAAATCTACAAAGTGCATTTATGAGTAATAATGAAAAGATTTTACTGTGTGTTTCTTCTTAAATCACTGAATGTTTCATTATTTTAAATATTCTTGCAGCACCATAAAAGCTGAATTTCTCTTACGCTGTTCAATATTTATGATCCATCTTTTTTTAATGTGACATAGTAAATGTATCATTACAAAAATATTTACAGAAAAATTTGTTACGCACATTTATTTTTTCTTTGGAAATAAATTTCGAATATTGAAATCATTTCACTGGATTTAAGTATGAAATCGTAGAATCTTTCCGACCATTATCACCTAAACCGCAGATCACTACAGAAGTGTCAAATGAAATGTTTTCTTAAACGACTAATTAGGAATTCAAATACTTAAAGAAAGACTTTGTGGCTGTTAAAAAATTCCGCCCTGGCGGAAGCAAGTGCTGAGGGCGTCACCTTGGGAAAAAATACAAAACGCTTCTAACCTTGATAATGAACTCTGGCAAATTCTTGGTAGGGTGCCAAAAAAGCAATTTGAACCCATAATCCATGGGATGAGCAACCAATCTTTGCCTTGACCTTTGATAGAGTTGAATATTCATCGGATCGTGACGCTCACCGACATTCTTTGAAAGTGTTGAGGATTATTTGCGCGTCAGCGATCGACCCATGCCTCACTTTCCTCCTCTAAAAGCACGCCCGTGTCTAAAAGGTCATAGTTCTGGGTTCAGAATAATCTACTACTTATATTTGGTTAGTAATTTAAAGGTTTGATGTTTGTTTCAGACTGCTTTGAAAGAGTTTTTCTCGGAAATTCTGCATGGCGTTAAGTAAAATTCAATCTTCTGTACAAAAATATTTTATTCATTGGATATATGTATGTAAATCCGAGGAAAAATTCTTCTTTACTTTTTCTTGTTTATTTTCATACACACACACAAATACATATACAGTAAAAGCTCTTTATTCGCTTGGTATGTGTTCCATAAATATGCCGCGAATACAGAAACCGTAAATACGGAATGGTAATTTATATGGGATTATAGGGGATACGTTCCAAGGTGACAAAATTAAAAAAAAAACAAAAAAAAACAGATGTATAAAAAAATTAATTTAATTGAAGTTTTTGAACCTTTTGATAATTATCTTAAGGCTTAGGCAATGGTTTGAAGAATTTTGTCATTTTCTCTTGCTTGGCAGTTTTTAAAAGCTCCTTCAATTCAGATTGATACGCAGCAGTGGCATTAGCAATTTGCCTCTTAAAAATAAGACTTCGTTCCATAGATGGATCAATGATCATAAAGAAATCACAAAGCTCATTTGCCATTCTGATCACTAAGATTTTTCAAATTAAATGTCACGTTTCCAGTGCTTTTTGAAGCCTCTTCTTGCGATTCAAGCAATATCTGAATGTCACTTGATTCTATCTTTTCGAATCCACCTCGTCCTATTCCATTCGCGATATCATTTAACAACATACTTTAGGCAAAGTTGTTATAAGATCTATTTTACTTTTTTCATTAGTCCATTTGACGGCATTTACAAAGAATATTAGGTTGGATACTTATTGGAATCCTTTTATTATTATGTATGCACTTATTACATCCGCGAATAAAGAAATTAATCCACGCATAGTGAAAACGCGTGGAACGAAGGAAGCGCAGAAGAAGAAGCTTTTACTGTGTACAAAATATGGACGACGATTACAGATATACAAGGAAACACATACTATATATATTGAAGTATAAAGAGTGCCGCTAACAACGAGCGAACGAATAATACTTTTTGCGTCTAACGGAGAGCGAGTGGGTGCCTACCTGCACCAGTTTCAACATCGGATCTAGTTGTTTACAAAAAAAATCTCAACAGCGCTTCCCCCATATTCCAAACATACTTAAGGGTTGGAGGCATACTGCGCCATCTATGTTCAGTATTTATTTATACATATGAATAAGTATACAAAGAATAAAAAAGATACAAATAAAATAATTAATTAAAAATAATTCAATCACATAAACATCTATCTTTGCATTAAATTCTGGAAATGGAAACATCATTATTTTGAACACAGAAAGGAAATATGCTTCCTTAGTCAAACAAATTTAGGCCAACAAATAAGGAATGAACTAAACTTCTGAGATAAATTTTTCTAGATTATTTTCGAAATTTAATGTGAGTAATTTTTATATGTTAAAATATTTTTCATATAAAATATTAATCTCTTTAAACTATTTATAATATGTTAGGTTAAAACCTATTTTAATCCAAATTCGATTTCGAATTTTACAACCATTACAATGCATTATTCATTTCGAATACGAGAAAATAAATTCTTACAAAATATTTCGCAGCTAAGGTTAATCAACTTAAAGTTGTAAAATTATTCCTCTAGTTTATTCTTATTCATAGATGTTGAGAAAGAAAAGATTTTTAAAAATTAGCTAGATTTTTAATTAAAAATTAATTGAAATATTAACATTTTTCCTCAAAAATTTCATTATGTATTAAAAAATTATTTGTTTAAATCAAACGAAAAACTTTATATTGATAGCAACTTCATTTCCAATCAATTTTTCACTAATTTTAATACACCTTTTAACATTTTAAACAAAAGATACTGTAAAACTTTTCATATTTATAAATATAAGAATTGTTCACACATATTGATATTAAAAACAATTTTTTGCAAGTTATTATTACTCCATAATCATTTCTACTTTAATTTTAAATTACATTTAACGGCCCTGATTGCGAATTAGAGAAGTATGAGTGGTACAATGAATAGAATGGTTGGAGGAAAACGCAATAGTATATATTGTTGTTGTTACTTATGTAACTTAACAAGCCAGCTGACAGAAAGCTGTCAGCGATTTAAGCCTACGTTAGCGTCTGTTCTTTTCAGTAGCGTCAACTAGGGTTAAGAGCAAGATTTAGCTACTCCATGCTTCATATTCGCTTGCACACCCCATTTTTATAGGGGTGCACATTGAAACTATTCACAGATAGAACACAGAATAGCAACCATGCCCGAACTGGAACCCGAATCCGGGACGCCCAGATCACGGGGAAGACATGCTACTCCTATGCGAGGACACCGACATAGTATATGTGAATTATACGACTAACAAAATTTTAAGCTTAAAAATATTTTGCTTTAAAGTCTATTATGAGATCAAGTAAATAAAATATTAATTGAACCTTTTAGCAAGCAATAATATTAGCCAGCAGGCTGGTTAAGAATAAATTTTGGACTTTAAATGGAAATAGACGATTCAAGCTCGAAACATTATCAGATTACGACATTTTGAATTAAACGTTTGGATTTGCTTTGATTTTTATTTCTTACTCTTTGTTGAAGAGACTTACTGTCACTCAAAAGGTTTTTAAGTTATTTCATCACAATTTCTCATCATTACTGATTCTATATCCAAGATGTAATCGAACTTCATAAGTCGCTTACATCGGACCATTTTCGGGATTCTCGTAGTTAATCCGGTTTTAGGAGAAAGTTTTTTTTCTCATATAAATCTCTATAAACCGATATCGATGGAGATAATATTACATTTGAATCTTATAAATCAATGAATGATTATCTTTTTTTCCCAAGCCTACTTAGACCCATTTATAGCAAACGGAGATAAATAACTGGAGGACGTAAAAGAAAATGAAACTGGAAAGCTATCTGATTTTTTTTTAAATCTTACATTCTGTGAGAAAAGGCGACGTAAAAGGATTATGATTTATTTTATGTCATTTCAGAGTTTTTTTTTATTTCATTTTGCGATAACAGAAATAATGAGGACAATACAGAAACGTAAATCGTGGGTTTTAATGCATTTCCTTCTTTTTTTTTCAAATTTTCTTTGAAAAAAAAATCTTAAACAAGGTGATACCAAAAGTAAGGAAACTTTTGATAAATTTAAAGAGATGGAAAAATAGTGCCAAAAACAGAAGGTAATTTCAAGGAAGTGAACTAATTGAAATGTTCTTTTTCTTAATTATTTAGGAAGTTTCAAATTTCCCAAGATTAGAAAAAAAAAACTTTAAACGGACCATTAATTTTGCGTTTAAAAATAGGAAATTTCGTTGAGTTTACAATGTGTCTAATTGAAACACACTGTAAATAATCTAAAACAAATGCTGATTTCATCAAATTATTGTTGATGTTTAAAGTAATTCACTTCGGAACAACTATTTGGGCATCCCTGATGTTTTATTGAAATAGTTTTATCATTAAATTTTAATCATTAAACAGATTAATGAAGCATGAAGAAGTACTGTTAATATTTTATAGTTAACTAATAAGTAAGTTAGTTGGAATTATTTAACTGATGAGAAAAATAATGACTGTTATTATTACCTTTAATAAGTTTTTACACTGTTTTACACCAATAATTAAAGTTTTACAGTTTACAAAAAGAAGTTTTAAATATTTTCAAAATTCATCCTGATTTTTTAGTTGTCAGGAGATGATATTTTTAAGTTGATATTCTATCACTTTTTAATTAATTGTCTAAAAATTTAATTTCTGTGATTTTAGTTATATTTATTTGAATTAAGATAGAAATTGAATTGTTTTTTAAAGACCTATTTACACATACCATGATCAATAGTCATTTGAGGGAAAATTTAAAGAAGCGCTACAATCTTTAAGATAAACAAATTCTGAATTTTTCTACACATGTATAATTATATACAAAATTCTTCATCATTTCTCTTTATTGTTCTCAGAGAAAACTAAATGAAAAAAGATTTTCCTTTTCGTTTAAATGCTTTTTTAGAACGATGTGAGCACAAGTTGCTCTTAGAAATAGAAAAGGTATAAATAAGCTTTGGATATAAAAGAATTAAATATCGGATAGCACGATTTTCATTAGTAAAAGTATTTTTTTATATATTTATATAAAATGTAATTTACTGTTAGGATTCTTTTAATACAGCATTGTACTTTAAAAGGTGCTTTTCTTTATATATGTAAAATATTTTGAGGAACCAATTTTGGAAGCCTTTAACAATTTTTATTTTTCATAATTTAACGAGACTCGAATTTTTAGCTGTTATCAAGATTCCTCACTGTAACCCTTGACCAATACAGCACAAATAATTGCGTAGGAATGTAAAAAGCAGTATAGAACTTTAATATAACTAAATTAAACCAAGACTTTCAGGATTTCATTTTTAGTTATATTAACGTCTCGTTTTTTAAAGGAACATTAGGGTTATTGTGGAACTGAGTTTTTAACCGTGTCCAGATGAAGAGGACGACACCTGTTCTGGCAAACCACAACATACCAGCGGGAGGTAATTTAGCCTCTTCTGATTTAATTTGAGCTTGACGCCCTTATTACACGACAATTCTTTGGTGGAATCGGGTCTTGAACCATAAAACATCTACTTCCAAAGCCCAGACCTTATCACCATGTTACCGTGGTCCCAGTCGATTAGGGAAGAGAGAACATGAGAAAATATTCTGAACTTATATATCCTTTGAAAAGAATTTGCCAGTTACAGAGTTTTAATTTCGTAAAAATAATAGTAGCCCTCACGGCACAGAAATTACAGTTAAATCGGAGTCCAAGTGATTAAAAATTATTACAAAC
>JAPMOQ010044182.1:654524-685623 GCA_026543055.1 Argiope trifasciata | reverse complement strand
TACTCAACTACCCTGACAAGTTGATGGGTTGTAGAAAGGTTTTGTCTCCGGACCCTTAGATCCTGCGACATACTTAAATGGTTGTAAAGAATTCATTGTGTTGATTCCCCTCCAAGTTATAAAGAGGGCAATACTTGAGGGGGAGCAAACTCCATCAAAATGCGTCCGAAACACTCTTGGAACAGTATACCCCCTACGTCATTTTCGGTGTAAAAAGAACGGGCGTTCTTTCTTACCCTACGTAGAAATACGTGCAGCGCCCTTTTAAGACATCTCGGTGCTACGTCGGAATACGTGCGGAACCCTTAGATTGTTAAAGCGTTACTAGGGCTGTTTGGGGTCGGAGTTCGTAATTTTGTCTTGTGGTCAAATGACGTAAAATGCAAAATATTGAACGAGTTCGAAATCGGGGGTTTAATTTCTGAGTTCTATTAAAATGAATTTATAACATGTGTGTATTGAATTAATTACGTGTGGAGCTATGGAGCATAAAACGAGGGTAATGTCTGTTATTTATAAAGATTTCTCACGGAGATTCCACTCATTTTGAATTTCAGCTATAAATAAAAGGAATTAAGTAACTGGCATGTCATTTAAGCCACATATAATTACAGGATGAATTTACTTTTAACTATCCACATTACCGAATCAAAATAATTAAACAGTGCCGTTATGTATTGGGTTTATTGACCTGATCAGCAAATCGTCCGATCACTTCGAAATTTAGAATATTATGAAAATGAATCGTTCCCATGATCTAAAACGGGGAAAAGCTGTTATCAATGCGGGTGTGAAGCATCAACACAGCTTTGTCACGCTTAATTTCCCTATTTGTTGATTCCTGCATTGAAGAATCAAAAGAAAAACAATAAAGGAAGATTCACTGAATATGATTGATTAAACGCTCTCGCTAAATAAGAACCTGTTTGGTCTGTTGTGCATTTGAACGCCATGACCTGTTTCTTTCCTTTTTCGGTTTAGCTCTGAGCTAAATAGAGAGTCCACATTGCATATGATATTAATGTAATGGACTAGCTGTTGGAATATCACTTTTAAGCAGGAAAATAATTCAACAAATTATCTGTTTAGAATTTTATTCACTTATTTCAGTTTTTGTTAGGAATGTGAAAAATATTTCAATTGTTTAGAAAAATATGAGTTTTACCCCTTTGACTACACCTTTATTTGAAAAATTCTTTGTATTTGAAGTTCATTTAATTTTTTAAACATGCAAATTCAGTAGTTGTGAAGTAATAATTCATTTATTTCTTATTATTCAGATTATATACTGCTACATGATATTAAGATAATATTTAGAATTATATAAAAAAAAAATGGAAACATAAATTTAAACAAATACGGAACATTCTGACACGTCCAATCTACCCAAGAGGTTAAATAAAAATCGACTTGAAATTCTTCATAAATTTATTAAAATCATGTTTTTTCAAAATTTTACGATAACTATGAAAGTGTATAATGGCATGTAATTCATTTCAGACATATCTTGAAAATTTTGCGTTTAAACACAAAAATAACAAATATATCTATACTTATAATAAAGCTCAATGTGTGTGTGTGTTGGCGCTCTACAGGCCAGACCGTTGGACCTACAGCTACCAAATTTGGTACATGTATACCTTGGAGGTCCGGAATGTGCACCTCGGAGCCCTTTTTTCGAATTTTTAATTAGAATTTGAATTAATTAAAATTTAAGCGAAATTTCGACGTTTTTCCGCTATAACTTCCGAAAATATTATTGCACAAACATGATTTTTAGATCAATTTAAAGATAAAAAAAATTAGCTTTCTAATGGTATCAGTTTTTTTAATTTATAATGTTAACTTCTATTTTGAATGAATTTTTAAAGAAATATTTAACCATGTTTTTATCACGTGTCTGGATAAAATAAAAGAATGCCGGAAGTTCAAATAAAAAAATTATCATAGCAAAATAAATCTACAGAAATGCAACTTTCAGCACGTGACTGGATAAAATAAAAGAAATATAAAATGTAATATTTTCTTTGAAAAATAAATGCAAAGCAAACGTTTCTACAATCGTTTGCAATATCTGTATCATTAACTCAATAAATCTTCTTTATTTACGGTAAACCTGATGGAATTTAGACAGGATATGCATTGAAATCCGGACTTAATGGCATATTTATGTAATCGTTTGCAATATCTGTATCATTAATTTAATATTTTTTTCCCCTTTCTCGCTTTCTTTAAAAAAACATACTTAATATCTTGGCAACATCATCGAAATTTTTTTTAATATTTTGGAAGCATAACCGATGGTTCAAACTGACTGATTTATAAAATTAAAGAATATTACTAGGAAAAGGTGTACTTTTAGAACTTTCCGTCCATCATCTTAAAGAAAATACTAATTTCAGGTCAATCAATGCCCGGAATTACTTCAAGGCTAATGAATATGTGATTTAATTGAAAATTTTAGAACGCTTTACTCATGGCGAACCAGCTGGTCGCCAAAGGCGGCTAGTGTATTATAATTATGAAAGCTATAAAAATAATTTAAAAAGTATGAAGTAAGTAATTATGTTTTGTTTTTGAACAATTTTTTAAATTATAAATAAATTAAAACATCTAAAAAATCTTTTAGTTTCAAAGATTTTGTTAAAATATCAAAAAATGGCCATTGAATTTTTTTCTTGTAAATTCTAAATTAATGAAGATATTTTTTGTTGAACGAAAACCTTATTATTAATACTTCCTTATTTTTTATTTGTTGTAAACAGTTGATCGTTAACATTTAAGAGAAGGAATAAATTTTAAATTTTCGTTTTTTAAATGCACAAGGGTCCACATTTTTTTAAAAGTCTGAATAAAGTAGTAATGTTTCTTTTTAAACTATGAAATTCTATTATAGGCCACACAATTTTAGTATTCACTTTTTGGACTCTAATAAAAATATGAACTATGAACATTAGTTGAAAGGATATTTTATAAGACAATTTTCATGAATGTAAAGTTTATTCATACATCTGATATATTTTGAAAGCTTATCAAATTAATTTTATTATAGCTGTTATTTCATGAATATGATCAAAGGTTTCTCTTTAAACCAGTTTAAAATTCTTTTTGAGGGAAAGATTACTTATTAATTTTATTTAAGAGTGGTCACTTTTGGCGACCAGCAGGCTTGCCAGGAATCAATTTTTAGATCGTTGAGATATAATTCATGCATTAATTTAATTAAGTTATCAGACATTAAAGACGATTTATTTAATTGTATAATATATGCTTTATTCATTGTGTATATGAGAGTTGGTAATGAAAACGTTCCATGATATCAAAATTCTATTAGAAATGTAAATACGTACTTTGGCTATCTTATAAATTACTTGTATTGTAACTCCCCGTTTTTTAACCATCTTGTCAAGTACACAGAAGCTCAATAAATACCTTATTCTTTAGATTATCAACAATATAAGAAAATAACGTGATTAAATGTTTTATGAAACAATGAAAACGAATAGTATTTCAGAGAAACAACGTATATACATTGTTAAAAAGTGGCAGAAAATTATTTTTTTTAAAATTACTGAAATTCAGGAAAATTCTGCATAAAAAATTTATCAATAAAAACATTTTTTTTTTTTTTTTTACTTTTGAAACTGTGTAAAAGTAATTTTTTTTTTTTGTAATAATGTTTTAGGAAGTTATGGCAGGAAAATTTCAAACATTTTGGTTTTTAATTAATTAAAATTTCAAAAACTTACCCCTGAAGTGCCGATTCCCATCCTCTAAGGCAGAGGTGTCCAAACTACGGCCTGCGGGCCAAACCCGGCCCGCCAAGTGATTTTATCCGGCCCGCGGAGGGTTTTAAAACATAATGATGTTTTCGCCCAAACCTTTACATTTTCATAAAGGTATATCGAAAAAGTACGTGGCCAACAAAACGGAGTTGTTGTACTTGACCAAACACAAATGTCTATCGCGCTGTTAAGTTATAAGACTAAATAAAAAAATATATTTCGGTATTTCAAAAGCGATTTTCTGATTTGAACATGAATTCAAAAGAAATTCGGCTGTTCCAAAATCCATTTGATTGCAACGTTGCTGAAATTTCAAGCCAGCTTCAAATAGAAATTATTGATCTTCAAGCAAACGAACAAATAAAGGACAAATACAAGGAAGGAAACTTAATAGATTTTTATAAATGTTTGGATGCAAAAGAGTTTCCAACTTTGAAGAAATTTGCTCGTAAATTCATTTCAATGTTTGGGACTACTTACGTGTGCGAACAAACTTTTTCTCGAATGAAGTATCTCAAATCAAAATATAGAGTAAATTTATCTGATGATCATTTGCAGTCATTGCTTATGACTGCAAATGTTGATTGGTGTAACAAATTTTGATCCCAACTATAAAGACATTCTTCAACAACAACAACAACAAAAAAAAAAAAAAAACAGTTTCATCATTCGCATTAGATGTTGCATGAAAATATTTCAATTTATATAAAATAATTATATAATTATACTTTGTTTAGTATCTTGTATTTTCAAGTTACAGTAAAATAGTATTAATTAATAGTATTTAATGCTACTTTATTCATAATGATATTTTTCAATTTGTATGTACATGTGGCCCGTATAACATGGATCTAATTTCGATCCGGCCCGTGCCGCGAAAAGTTTGGACACCTCTGCTCTAAGGCAGTGATGGGGAAACTACGGCCTGCGGGCCAAGTCCAGCCGTGGCCTCCGAGAGATATAAGGCCTGCTGGCTGTTGAAATGAGTCATCACTGTTGGGCGGATGCTTGGAGAAGGACGGAGATTAACATAACGCATAACTTGCGATGTTAAGCACTCTCGTCGATTTTCTAAATTACCAAATAATTGCATAGATACCAAGTAATATTATTTTAATTCGTATTAAAAATTGATTTTTAAATAATTACAATAGCAGTTTGAGAATTTCCGTTATTGAACACATTTTCTAAACAACTTTCATTATTAAAAAAAAAAAAATCACCGAATTATTAAATAGGGGAATAATTGCTAACTTACGAATTATTTAATATTTGTGTAAAACAGATAAAATTTTCTTTTAAATAGAAACTTATTAATTATCGTGAATTTTATTTTTTAAAAGAAGAAGCTAATCACCAGAAAAAAATTTACATACACAATAAAAATTCTGTAAAACAAAAAAGACATAAGTAAGATAATGAGATGAGTCATTCATTTTTTTTTATGTGCTACATAAATATTGAATTTCATTTCTTTTTAGAATTTTTCTTCAAAAAATATACAAATCTACAAGCAGTATTTGTATAAAAAATAATATAGTTAAGTTAATAACTATGAAAGAATTAAGAAATTATAAAATATGAACCAGATGAAGACATGTATTAATAAACATTTATTTATTTCTCCATAACCATTAGCAAGAAAAAAACAATACTATTATTCAGAAGTCATACATATACAAAGCAGAAATACTATTATGATGCGATTAATAAACAATAATTATTTTCATGCACTATATAAATCACTATATATAAATTAATTATAAAAATAATTTTTACTTTATTTCTTCAAAACTTTTTTTTTCTTCCCTTTCTATACTTCTATTAAAACAAGTATTTCCCACCCTTCCAAATGATCAATTTTATTTGCTAGATTGTTTATTTATCTGTGGAAGAATTTTTAGAAAAAGTTATTAGTTTTCTTTTACTCTTAGAAGTTGTTTTATTATTGGATTTACCTTTCACTTCATCATTTTTCACTTTACAATAATTATTTAATAAACTGTTTGTTGCTGACAGCAAGCAAAGGTATTATTTCATGCCCATCTGCACAAACATCTGAAGAGAGAAACATCTTTAATTATTAAAATATTTTCTACAAGAAAAATGACCAAATTTCGTTGAATAAGAACTTCAATAAATTTTCAAATTTTTCACTAATTAATTTTTGAATAACAATATATGTGTGGATAGCAGCATTAAATACTATTGTACTAGGATATAATAGCCCACCCTTATCTTTTACATCTATTAGTTAAAATTAGGAGGAATGGAATTTTTATCTGTTGTCAATTTTTGGCGGCAATGTAAACACTTTGTTTTTTTGAAAGCAGCACGAGAACAGTAACCAAATAAATATGCTATTATGGGTAAGGTATCTATTATTTTTAACGATACATTCAATTATGTTAATTCTGACATTCAGTGAATCTGATCATCTTTCACAGGGATCCTTTTCATAAAAATCAAGAATATTAAATATTTGATTTATATTATTAACAGACATTGGAAATTGGTATTGCTCATGCTTCAAAATCCTTTCTCATATAAAAGATACATTTAAAAATACATACAAATAAATACTTACAGCATAAGTTATGGAAGGAATGCCATCTTTAACATACAGGTGGATGAATAACATAGTTACATTCTTTTCAATAAAAGGAAGAAAGGGTATGGTATTTCTTACATTTTTTTTAATTCATCAAAATTAATGAATGCAGTCTTGTTGTCATAGTTCTGCTTGGAATTCAAGCTTTCAATTATGAAACGTTCAATATGGAGTTGTTCTAATCTTTGTCCTTTTTTTGATGGACTCTCTCAAATCGAGGATGTTGATGACAAAAAATATGTTGGGCAGCCAGGAATAATACTTGGCACAGCATTTTCTTTTAGCTTGGGCTTCTTCAGATGAGCAGATAATTTTTCCCCAGTGCTTTCATAATAGAAACTAGTTCAATAAAGCACTTTGCCATCTTTAAAAGGTCTTTCACATACCTAAAAAATAAAGATGGAAAAAAAAATCTCTATAATGTAGAATAACTTTTTATATTTATAAACCTACAAATCAAGATAATTTTTTTATTGAGTTTTAAAAATATTTTAAACTACTGCTTAAATATCAGTTATTTTCATGCTTTATTTTTTTAAAAATAAATCAACCTATTCTAAATCTATTTAAATTAATTAATAGCCTATGCTTTGTATTAACAAAATAATGAAACTAGAATTCAACTAAAATTAATGCATCTTAAAAATCATGCAAAATAAAATTTCTTTGTTTATAGATATTCAGAGTGATATTAATTCCCATTGTATTTTTAAATATAAAACTTTGTCATGATTAAAAAAAACTTAAGAAATAATGGATAAAACTTTGTAAATTTTATGTAACTAAATAATCAAAAGGTAAGCTTTAGATTCAGATATGAAAAATTTTAAAAAGAGCTTATTTAGGTAGAATTTTCATTCCAAAATTATGAATAAATTTATAACAATCGAATAATTATGAGCCTTGACAGGACTATCATAAACAAACAAAACATAGACTAAAAAATCGATTTGATTTTTGACACTAAGAAATAGAGAATTTGTGTAAATAGAGAGCAATTACTTATTCTTATTTCATTAAGTTCATTCTTAATTAAAACTACAGAACAAATAATAAGGAAAAAGTAAATCTCAATCATAATTTGTATTTAAAACAGAACATGGCGAATAAATAGGCTTAACAATAACAGATTCAATCATACTTTAAGTGTGTATTGAGGATAATAAAAGAAGTACACTTACCTTCAATAATTTGTATCCAAAACTTGCTTTTGCACCTCATTAATTTCAATATCACACCATCTTGGATGAAGAAATAAGTATAATAATGAGGAGAAAAAATCGTTTATATACGCCAGTCCATGTTTTCATCGCATAGAAAACGTGGTGACTGATTATTGTAAACTGGCTTCTCGATCGCCCTTTCGTGATGACTCATGCAGGAGCGGGAAACAGAGCCAGCAGGCCTTATCTCTCTCGGAGGCCACGGTCCAGCCCGCGGAAAGGTTTAATCCGGCCCGTTTAAGAGTGCCGTCGTGAGAATTCTTACTTCGTAATATGGCGACCAGCATAAAAACTACCTGCGGCGATATTCAAAACACAATAGTATTCTGGACAAATCCATCCGACCCAAACAGCTGATTCCTCTTCGCTCGAAACTTCCAAACACTCTCGCATTTTCGATCCATTGTTCTGTTTTTCCGAAAGAACCGCAAAACTCCAATTCCCGAACAATTCTTGCAGGTAGATATAAATACAAGAATGGACGTGGAAATATTTCTTTATTTAAAGAAAAACCTGTGTGCTTACTTTGCAATACAACTGTTGGAGTTTTAAAAGAATATAACATTCAATGCCATTTCAAGAGCAAACATGAAAACCACTCCTACCCATCGTTAAGTGAAGAGGTGAAAAAAATTAAATCGAAAGATTTAATAAAAAATTTATCAAGTCAACAACAATTATTTCAGAGAGCTAATCATTCTCAAAGATGCGCTACGAAAGCCAGTTATGTGTTGGCTCATAATATTGCTAAATCTAATAAAGCATTTTCAGATGGAGAATTTGGTGAGAAGATGGTGCTCCTAATATGGCTGGAATCAATCAAAGATTTGTTGGGAAATTTAATTCTAAGTATCCGGAAAATGATGTTGTTTTTTTGCATTGCCCTATACATCAGGATGCTCTCTGTAAATCGGCTTTAGATATTGACCATATACTTAATATTGTTGTAAAACAAGTAAATATGATTCGTTCCAGAGGATTATTACATTAATTAAGCATTATTCTTTGTCCCGCTACGATTGTCTAGTTATTACTAATGGCCCGTCTTAAAAAAAGTTTCCCCATCACTGCTCCAAGGTATATATATAATATGCTAAAAATGGTTGCTGTAAACCAAGCTGTCTGGCCATTAAAGTAGCCACAAACACAAATGCTTAAGTGCGTACGAGCATTCACTCACTCACGCACGCATGCACACGTACACACATCCATTTTTGTTATTTGTAGAGATCATAAAATTATTTTTTAAATTTGTATCACTATGTTTTATAGATTTTAATTTTTTTTAAAACCACTTTATTATGAAAAAAAAAAAACACTCTCTTATTCAACCAGAATATTGGATAAGAAATTACTTAAAATAAACAAGTGAATGGCATCCACTCATGTTTCGTCATTCTCACGTGACAAATGTAATTCCACTAGACTTCTAATATTTAAATGCAAACTGTACACATTTCTTCTTTTAAAATATGTCTAATTCAAAGTTACATCTTCGAAGTCTTAAGCATTTCACATGTATTAAGTGAGCAGGAACCGACTCACTGTAATTCAAATCACTATTTACAGAGCTTGATCCTTGAGAAACAGTGTATATTTGGCAATAAATAATAAGTAGTGATTTGTCAGAAATGAATTACAGATATTTATTAAAACAAATCATTTTTTATTTTATTTTATGAGTATGTGTTTTCAATATGTAAATCATATAATGTAGATTTATATATTATATTAAAACACTAAAGTTGCATAATTGGCTTTATAGTGCATTTTTTCAAACTATGATATTATGATATATTAAAACACTGTATATTATATTATATTAAAACACAATATATTATATTATATTAAAACACTATATATTATATTATATTAAAATACTATATATTATATTAAAACATTATATATTATATTAAAACACTAAAGTTACATAATGTCTTTATAGTGCATTTTTTCAAACTATGATGTATAGTACATTGATCCAGTGAAACGAAAATGTTTTGCATTGAATTTGGGGTAATAGAATGCTCAGCGTTAGCTGCGGTTACAGTTTTCGGTCATTTGCTTTTCGCTTCTGTTTATTACGATTATCATCTCACTTCAAATTATGATTTGATTTTTTTTTAAAGATCCCACAACCGTATAATCCGATGTTCCCCTTTTTAAAGGAGACATTAAAATGTCCTAAGGCCAATCTTCTGAAAATTTTTTTTCTATAATGTAATGGAAATTGAAGCTCCAAATTAGGCCTTTTTCAATGGAGGAGTGGCAGCAGCAATGCTTTTGTTTCTTTTGGAAGAATTCAGGAGATCTGATTCCATCGGAACAGTTCAGAAAAGTAGTTTCCAAAGGAAATTAAGATGGCCTATTTCGATTTGAGAGTACATTCATTGTCGCTCCCAACGAACTTTTCTTTTGTTAAAGCAGTGCATTCAGTGCATAGTCGTCATTTTCCCGCCCTTTTATCTTTCAACTTCTTCGCTACTTTCTTGAAGAGGGTCATGAGTATATTATTCTCATTTTCTTTAAAATCGACCAGCAAAGAAGCTCACATTGAGAACCTTTCAGTATTTTTTAATAACTGATGAATAAAGCTTTTTTTTTAGTGATTATCGATCAGATTGTTCGTACGATGAACTTGGAAAGAACAATGAATCACGATGCACATTCTTATTGAAGTGCAAATTGCCGTTAGAACTGCACCGGCAATTATGAATAAGATAATGATTGTAATTAAATGTTACATTGCACATTGTTAAATTATACTTTAATGAGAGGAATGGATTATAATGGAAATGATAAAAATCTGAAGAAATTTTAATTGCTGATCCTTTAATATCATGCGTGACATTTATTTAATTCGAATTAACAATCAGATATTTATATAAAATCCTATTAAAAATCCTCCAAATATAGTACAATCCATTGCTAATTTAGTAGTTATTTTAATACCATTCATACTATTTTTATAGTTGATTAAACATTTTAAGATTTCATATTAGTGATTTGCAATACATTTATAATCTATTGTCTGCAAATTTTAAATTAAAGTTTAAAATGAAAAGATTTTTTTTAAATTAATATAAATTTTAATAGAACATCTGCGAAAAGATGTACAATTGTGTTATTGATATCAAAACAAAAAGTGCTTAAAGATATTTATGGTTACTTTTTTTGAATAATATTTAAATTCATTTGAAGGCATGCTAAAAAACAAGAATATTATTTAAAAAATTGAAAATAAAACTGCAATTTTAAAGAATATGAATCAATTTAACTTAGATACTGGAACAGACAGATAATTTTGAATATCGATATTAACAGGAACTTGTAATGAGGAATGAATAATAATTGATTATCTAACTCATTCACTTTAACAGATAAATTTTTTAAAACATATTCTTGTATCAAATATAGAATTTTTTTTTGTATTTTTACATAACACATTACCAACAAATTAATTTAATTTTGAATATTTTAGTTTTTTATTACACTCATTTTTTTTAAGAATAAATGTTTCTAAAAAATTTACTTTGGAAATAAATCAATGGAAATAAATTTTGTTTATTTTAAATCGGCATTTGATGATTGAAAGCTCCTAGAATTTTACTAGCACATTAAGTATATTTCATATGTCTTAACCCAAATCGACTTTAACAATCTTCAATGAAATTAGAATAATAAAACATCTTTATTTTCTAAATTTTGAGCAAATGCTACAATTCTTTATTAGAATTATTATTCTTTATTATTATAATTTACAATTCCTTATCATCTATTTATTATTTTTTATTATAACAATTTATTATTCTGTATTATATTCTTTTTAATTATTACAATTTATTATTCTTTATGAGATAAATATAATTTATCTAGACAAATATAACAATATAATTTATTGTTTTAATGTTGAATTACTTCAGCCATAAATTTACTATTCTTTTGTTATTTTCCCGACATATAAAATAAAGAAAATCACTTCTGAAATTAACTATGAAAGGCTTAGAATTTGTAGGAAGAAAAAAAAAATGAGAGAAATGTAAACTAAAAATAAAAAAAACCAGTGCAATTACTTTGTCTAAAAGGGGCAAGTGTTATAAATATTCAAAAAATAAATCTGAATCCTGTTTTCTTGTTTATTTCTTTTGTAATTCCAAGAGCAGCGCGTCTCCATCTTCGACGAGACAAAGTTATAATTTAAAACAAGTTATTTTTTTAAAAATCTTTGTATTATGAGTAATCTTCATATTTTTTTCTATTATCTGTAAGTCTATGATTGATACAGAAGATTTCAATTCTCGTAATACCAAGCAAATATTTATTTAGAAATAAAGAATTTACAGTTGGTTGGCAGCATTTTTTATAAAATAATATTATGATATAAAGAAATGGGGCAGTTATATTATTTTCCCTTCTAAATCATAAATTGGATTTTTTTCAAAGGAAAAAAAAAAGAGAAAAAGGGAATTTCTGTAACTTTCCTTTAAATTTTTGTTGTTGAATATTTTTCTTAAAGAATATTTATAAATGATTTTTTTCTCGAAAATATGCACTCCAGTTGTATATAATTTAAAGAATTCTAGTTTATTTTCTTTAATTGCGTATTACTTTAAAAAAAACAAATCTTTCCTTTGAATTCTTTTAAATTTTTGCCATTCTAAATTAGTGTTCATTAATTCTTGTTTAGAATTATCCAAATTTATAAATTAATTAATTTCATCCATATTAATCAACATCCATTATTATTTTGTTCATTCATATTCAGATCGTGTTGCCATCTTTTAATATGTACGTGTATTTGAGTATGATTGATGGCATATTTTGATTATTAAAAGTGATGCCAAATAGTATAACAAGGCCAAAAAGAATTAAAAACTATTTTTTTTATTATATTACCATCCATTTGGGATCTCCGTGAAATTATCTATGACGAGCATCGTAATGTTGGTCCCTTGAACCTATATCTTGGTTTTGAATCATTTTTTTTCCCACGCCAACAAGAGAGCATCGATTTGCCTCCATCAATTGCGGCGTTCACCAAATAACTGTCTTGATCCCACGACTTGTCAATTAGTGGATTTCTATAAGATCATCCAATTCTATAAAGTAATGGCTGGTTTAGGAATTTTTTGTTAATTCATTATACAAAAAAAGTAATTTGATTTGAAAATATGCAGGCTAGTTGTATTTAAGGAATAGAAAGGTATGTTGTTATAGGTTAATTCACTAAAATATACGGAGTAAAAATTAATCTTTAGAATTTCTGAAACAACTTTTAGAACTTTTAAAAGCTGCAAGTGGTTATATACATTCCAATCGTTGGAAGCATTTTTGACCTCTAAAGAAACATAAAATGAAACATTAACTACTAACATTTTGATGTATTAATTATACTGATATTCATTGAATTCTTGATCCTAATTTTTGTAAAGCTTTTGACCATTTCAGTGTATCAACTTTTGTTTCTTGGAAAAAAAAAGACTTTATAAAAATAATTAATGGAAGCCGAAAGTTAACTTCAGATGAGGAACAATTTTATTCAAGCTCAACTTTTAATTTTACATTTTACTTTTATGCTTACTGTTTCAGAAATGAATTTTCTGTATGTGTAGAGATGTGTAAAAAGAAATAATTAAATTGAAAATATTTACATTAAAAACATTGTAAAATTTTATTTTTATTTTACGAGTATTCAAAATATTATTTACGTTTCAATTTAATGCGAGAAAAGATTTCTTTCATCGCTCGAAAAGAGAGTTATGAAGTTGTAATAGAACTATTTGAATCTATAATGTAAAAAAGTAGAAAAAAATGTAATCTTCATTCATTTAACAAGACAGAAAAAAAATCAAAAATCAAATTTATATTTTGTTAAGTCCTTTTATTTTCACGCATAATATTTTTAAAAAATTCTTTTCAACTAAACATTTGAATACCTGCTTTTCGTTTCATTTCTACATTTAAAATTACTTAATATCGTCTGTTATTTACATTTTATTGATAATTTGCTCGTTTTTGTTGCAACTATTTCTCATTGATTTATTTAAGATTTTATTACTGTTGTTGCTTTTTTAAATTCATCCTTTTTTGTTTATTTCTTTTGTTGCTTACATTCATTTTCTTGCTTATTTTACTTTGATTAATTTACTTATTTTATAGTTTAATTTTTATTCATTATATTATGGATAACTTACGACTGAAATCACGTTGTCGGGCTTTTCTAATTCATACTTATTGAGTAAAAATTCGTTGTTGCAATGCATTGAATGATGTAGTTGAGACTTTGAAATGTATATTCGAAATAAAATATATGATTTTTACATTTTTAGAATGTCTCAAAAAAAGAGTCAAAATTTCAGAGTTAGAAAAGTACGAAACTTAATGATTTGGCCAATAGGAATTTTATTTTTGAATTTAAGCCATTCTCTCAAATTTTTGTATAGTTTATTTTTACTTTTGTTGATAAAACTGATGAAAAAAATTCTTAAACTGTTATTGAAAGTATTTATTTATTTGCATGCTGTTAAATAAATCATATTCTAGGATGACTTCTTTAGGAAAACAAGTAGATTTTATTGTTTAACTCATCCTAAATAAAATAACATAATCTTAAGTTAATACATAATACTTTTTAGGAAGTTATAAGGTGAAATAGAGGTTCATTTTAGGTAAGTGTTTTTACACTGTTATTTTCTTTGTTAACATTTATTTACATATAAAAATGAAAACGAGAGTATGCATTTTACAATTTATAATTCGATTCTTAATTTTAAAGTACGAAACTAGGATAATTAGATGATTCAATGGAGTGAAAATGACCTTATAAAGACAGGTTTGAAATATAAATAAGCCTGAGACTTTTTTCATTAGTTAGAACATGCTTTTTTTTATTTTACCTTTTCAACAACTTTATCATCAAATCTTGTTGCAATATATTTTTTTTGTGTGTGTATATCTTGAATATTCTTTCCGATTTCATTCAGAAACTGGTTTTGGTAAAGACAACATTACCTTATTTTGGACATAAGAGAGTCATTTCCTTGAGCAAATATCCAAATACGTCCTTCGAAATTATCGTTTGCAAGAAAGGGAGGGAAGAATTCCAAATTCAGAAGCATCGATTTCATCCTGAAGACTTATTTCTCTTACACGAAAAAGATGAAGGAAAAGAAAATGAAAAAAAGGAAAAATCTTTTCGTACTCGTCTCCTTGACACAAAAACCACAGGACAAACTTTTTGAAGTTTATTCCCAATAACTCATTGAATCTTTTCTTGTTCTTCAATGACTGGCCTAGAATTCTCAGACAAAATATCAAGTGTTTTGAAAGAAGGGGCTCTCAGAAATAGAAACTATTTCATGGTTCATCATTCGGAAAAATACTCCTTTGTCGGAAAATCGTATTTCCAGTAACTGTGAAATTAGAAAGATCTTTTTTTTTTTTAAAAAAAAACTGATTCTCGATTTTTTAAAAACAATCTGACTTGAGGGAATATATCATTTGAAAAATCATTCGTCAAAAAATAATATTTCCAGAAATTGTAACAGTAGAAATAATATCCTTTTTTATCAACTAATTCCAAAATCTTTTGAATAGTAAGAAGTGTGAGAAACATTATTAGAAAAATTCATTTTACAAAAAATAGTATTTCCAATAACTGCAAAATTAGAAACAGTATCTTTTTTATCAACTAATTCCAATTTTTTTTGAATAATCAGAAGTGTGAGAAACATTATTTGAAAAATTCATTTGTCATCAGAAAATAGTATTTCCAGCAACTGCAAAATTAGAAATAGTATCTTTTTTTATCAATTAATTCCAAATTGTTTTTGATAATCAGAAGTGTCAGAAACATTATTTGAAAAATTCATTTGTCAAAAAATAGTATTTCCAACAACAACAAATTTAGAAATAGTATCTTTTTTTTTCCGAACCAATCACAGATTTTTAAAAGTAGGGGAATATCATTTGAAAAATCCAATTGTCGAAAAATGTATTTCCAGCAACTGTAAAATTACAAATAATATCTTTTTTTTTCCAACCGATTCTAGATTTCTTTTAAATAATTGGATGTATGGGAATATTGTTTAAAAAAACCAATTGTCGATAAAGCGCATTCCTAGAAACTGTAAAATGAGAAATAATATTTTTTTCCACAGATTCCAGAATTTTTATTATCAGAAGTGTGGGAATACAATTTGAAAATTCCATTTATATGAAAATCGTATTTCCGGTAACCTAAAAATTAGAAATGATAGCTATTTTCCAACCGATTCTCGATTTTCTTAATTAATCGAATGTGGGGAATGTCATTTGAAATATCGTATTTCCAGAAGCTAAAATTTTAAAAAATGTTCGCTTTTTTAAAAACAAAATTTGGGCCACGTTGGCCTGGTGGTAAGGTCTCGACTTCGGAACCGGAGGGTTTCAGGTTCGAGACTTAATTCCACCGAAGTTCCGTCGTGTAAGGGATTCTCTGGCACGTTAAATTTGTCTGGCCAAATGTCCTTCTGCTGGTGGGACGTGGAGAGGGGCCAGCTCAAGTGTCGGCCTCGTCATCTGACAGTGATTCAAAATTATCGTCCGTCCCAAAATAGCCCTCGTGTTGCTTTACAACGGGACGTTAATATAACTAAACTAAAAAACAAAATTTTTATTTTTGAAAAAAATAATAGGGAATAATAATAACATATTTGTGTATCTTTAGTTATCTATAATGATAATTTTCTTCGAATAGTTTAGATTACATATGTTTTAAAAATTAGCTGAAATAACAACAAAATTAAATAAATAAAAGCGGGTATCTTTAAAAAGATTTTATTTCTTTTGATAATTCATTATTTGAATAATTTTAGCCAAGATGTTTACAAAAGCCGAAGAATTGTTGAATCTATTGTTGCTTGAAGTCGAACGAATATATTGAAAATTGAAACAATTTTAAACAAATAAAAATTAATTCTCGAAAAGTTTGATTTTTTATCTCAATTTTTAAATGAATGCCTGTAAATTCTGTAAGAAAAGTTAAAATCACTGCATATTTCGAGAATTCTTCAATAAGATTATTTTAAAAACTCAAATTTAAATAATGTTTGGAATACTATTTTTCTTTGCATTATTGAATCATTTTTAGAACAATAGGTTGTTTTGGATGAATCGCAATGTGGTTTAAATTTCTCAAAATGACTTTATTCTTCTTAAGATTCCTTTTTATATTTGAAGTTCAGCCATCATTATCTTATTTTTACAAAGTTTTTAAAAAATTACTGTCAATTTGCAAACATGATAGAACCAGTTTAGAAGATAGATTGAGCAATCGATAGAATTTCTTATCAATTGCTGTGTAGGAATTTTGAGAAATTTCTCATCATTGTTTTTTAAACTGGAGTACATTTCAATGAAGCATATCCTGAGAGAGATTTCTTTAAAACTTTGTTTCTAATTTTCTTATGAAACAATTCGCTTTATCGTTCAATTCTGAGAATTCTATCAACACCGGAAGTTAATTATTTCTTAAGCAAATTAATATTTTGATTTTTAAAATATATACATCTTTAAATAATAATTAAAATTGGCAATGAAATAATGAACAGATTAAATATGGAATGTCACAACAATGTTATCTATAACTTTTAAATTGTATTATGTTTTGTAAACCTTTTTACCTACTTAATGCTAACTCAACCATCAGTTCTTGATAATAAATCACTTGAATTCGTAAATTACATAATTTTTTTAAAAGTTAGTATAGAAAAAACTAGAAAAGTTTTGATTCAAAATATGCCATTTTCAATTTATTTCCAATCTTATGAAGTCTTTGTTTCCTGTCTGCAACAGATAATGAAAAAAAAAATCTCTAACACTGAAACGTTTTGCATAGATCAAATTTATGAAAAGAATATAATTTTACTGATTTTTTTACAACTTTCTTTTTATCACTTCTAGTTGCCATTTTTATTAGTTATTCCGCCATATTAGAGTTTAATAAAAATTCGTTGTAGTTGCTAACCCTTCTTAAACAATTTTTTAAAAGTGCTATGAAAATTATGCTTTATGAGATTTTCTTTGTACTATTTATTCAGTTGTTCAATTTTTTTTACTGCTCCTTGTAAATTAACTAAAAGTGGAAAAATCTGCAAAAATATTTATTTAATGAAAAAGTGTTTGTAACGCTGTATTTTACAAGTTCCTTTTATAACGTAAACTTACCATTTTTAATAGCTATTCCGCCATGTTAGGATTTAACAAAATTCATTCTAGTTGCCATTTTGCCTTATTTATTTTTAATTTTTGATATTTATTTTAAAGGTTTTTTTTAGTGTTCCTTATTCTGTTGCTCGATATTTTTAAAAAATAGTTATTTCTAAATTAAAGAAATTGAAAAAAAATCTGAAAAAAAAGTTATTGAATGAAAACGTGTTTATAAATATATTTTGCATTGCATCATTTGTTTTAAAAGGGATTTTTAAAAGGGCATATGTGTTTATTTTATTTAAATACTGCTTCAATGTAAATTTGCAATAACTCTTTTTTAATCTGTGCCTTTCAAGGTATAATTACTGTAACTTTATTCTCTCTGCTGATCGCCTGTTCTTGAAGCTAGTCACTTCCATATACTGTGTCTGCGATTTCTTATTCTTAGGTAGAAACACCCAGTTATTTGACGTGTTTCAAAATTATGAGGTCTGTCCTAAAATAGCTCTAGTGTTGCTTTACAATGGGACGTTAATATAACTAAACTAAATCCAGTTATTTGAATTTCAGTTTTCCAGAATTCTTTGATTTAATCACATAACAACAGTAACTGTAATCACATGACGAGTATGATTTTAATCACATGACAACAGTAACTGTAATCACATGACGAGTATAATTTTAATAACATGACAACAGTAACTTTAATCGCATGACATGAAAAACAAATGATGAGCTGTTCTCGTCATTTTATAGGAATGGGTTAATCTTTAAATGATAAGAACGGCGGCTAAGACTTTTTTTTCTGTCTGATTTTCAAGTTGTCAGAAACTGAAGAACATCCTTGCTAGGCAATCCAATAAATTTCGACTCTAATCTAGTCTGACAACCCGATGGCCCGTGTGTGTGTTCCAGACAAACAGATCACAAAAGCAAAATCTGACTGCTCTCTTTACAATTATCTCAAAATTTATTCGCCGAGCGCGTTTCAATTCAATCTACATTCTCTTTAACTGATACTTTCTAGGATAGCAGGAACAATAAATAAAACCCTCCATCATTGACCAGATGTTACATAATTCCTTTTTTCCCCTCACCGCGCAAACCATAGCAAGAGGCAGATAAGAATCGTGAAAGGATTAGATACTTGCGCAGAGAAAAAAAATAATCAAAAATAAACGAGAGGCGATGGTGTGGGTTGGAGGGTAGCGAAGGGATGAGGTCAAGTTAAAGAACAGGTACCTGTTTGTAAGTGGTCGTTACCGGTAGAAATCGGCACGCATTTGCACACAATATAGACTGAGGGAAAACGATGGGGAATTTTCCCATGATCCGGTTGGCTCGTTTCCCTTTTCTTCTTTTTCGAGAGTTTCTGAAGAATTTAAGGAACCATTTTACTTTTTAATTTTTGTTTGGATGTTTTGGTCTGTTAGTTAGTTTGTTTTTTAATGTGATGATGCTGAATATAATGAATTTATGTGTTGTTAAAAAAATAGCATAGACAAAATATCTTGAGATGTTTTCCATTTAGAAAGAACAGAGGGTGGGAAGCTTTAGTTAAACGAACTCGAGCAAATTTTTGAAAGAAAAAAAAATTAAACATATTTTCTCTGTTGATGTTAGCTTAAAATATTTGATACCTATAACAAAAATGGAGAATTTCGCTTTACTAAAGTAAAAAATTTAACCATGCCATTGATTTAATGATATGGAACTTAGTTCTCAGCTTTGTTTAAATAATTTCCAAAAATATTATAATTTTTAAAGTTACTTGGTACTTTAGTCTGTATATTATACTTCTTTCTCAAACAATGTAGAAATCGCATTTTAGTTATTCCATAAAATAAAGTGGATATATCGTCCTAGCATCTCACAAATATAATTATGAAATTTAACAGCGTTTGCTTTCTAAAACAAAAACAAAAAAAATGTAATCTACAAACGCAAATTTCAAGTTATTATGTGAGAACATCTTTATTTTTAAAGTTATTATTTATCTGAATTAATTTAAATTTTGAATTAATTTCATGAATCAGTTTAAATCGCTTTGCAAGAATCCCTTCTCTATCGATCTCTCTTTATCTATTCCACTCTCCCTCTCTCTTTCTCTGTTTATATATATATATATATATATATATATATATATAATTTTCAAAAATTTTCAATTTTTATTTTCTCTAGCTCGCATGTTTTGGAACTCAACCCCGATTTTGAGATGGGGAAAAAAAAATAAAAAAAAAATAAATCGTTCTTTTTTTTCTAATATTGACTCATGCGTAATCTGATAGCTTCGTGCTTGTATGAAACCGGTTTAAATTGGTTTATGATTTAAATTAATCTCAGTAATTTGAATTAACCTATTAATCATTAAATTAGTTTATGATTTAAATTATTAAGACCATTCATAAGAATTCAGAGAATGTATAATTTGGAAATCAAGTTGTAACGTTAGTTGGTGATAAATAGCCAAATGCGACAACCATATTCTTTTGTGCATTATTTTCGAACCTTATTTTAATTAGTCGAAATTATCCCTGAACCAACAACTTTTATCGATTAAACAAACAACATTTTAACTTGTTTGGTTTTTTTAAAAAAATGTTGCGCGAGTTCGGCAATAATACTGGAATTTCCAAAGAAAAAAACTATAACAGCAGGCAATAGATAATTCAAAGCTATACAGAGAAAGCCGACTCCAAATTAAAGCAACATTAGCAGACTATGTATAATAGAAAAATTATGCTGTGAAAGATAACTCCAAAATAAAACTTCCTTGGTATACGATAGATATTTTAAAAGCTGTTCATTCAAAGTTCACTCCAAAATAAAAAAAAAGAGATAAATCATCAATTTATTGCCTATGCATTTTGAGGCTTCAACTATTTGTTGCCTTCAGATTTTGAGGCTCCAAAAACTTCAAGCGAAAAATATATATCATGTTCTCAGATGATAAAAAAACAGTGAAATATTTTTTGCGGTCGATGGCTTTGAGAAAATTGAATGCACAGCCAAATCGTAAAAAAATATTGGTTCGAAATCTTTTAAAAACTAGACCACACTGTGATTGGTCGAATTTCGAATTTTGGTGTTTACTTAACCATTGTGTTTCTCGCAAGATGTTTCTAAAAATGATTGATGAGAAGCACGTGATAAGGTAATTTTTTTTCTAGAATAAATTGATATCTACAAGTTGGTCTTTGTTTATAGGAAAAAATAAAATTATTTTGATAGATTCTTTTTCCCTTTTTTTGTTGGATTTAAGGTATCCGACTACGTAAAAACACTGGTTATCGACCACATTGGCGAATTTTTCTTCTTATTGTTATTTCTTGTACTTTCCTCTTCCCAAAACAATTTGCCTCTTCTAGAAAAAGGAAGGCCTGACCTACCATTTAAGAGAATTTTAAATTAATCCTATTTTTCTTAAGCTGAAATTTGTCTTTTACTTCAGTTTTCACAAAATATTAATATTCATAAAAATTCTCCACTACTAACATATCTCAAAAACTAATAGAGGTATTGACATAAACATATCGGCGAGTGTTTTAAGTTGTATGGGCAATGAACTGAACCAAAAGTTTTATTATCGGTGAAATACTCTTTCATTTACAGGCATTTTCAGAAAATATAAGTAGTGAATTCATGGAAAAAATGCCTATATATGTCTATTTTTACCCATCACTTCCTTGCATCTCAAGATTTTTCTTAGATTTTGGTTCATTTCATTCATCATTATATTCCATAACTTGTGTACAAAGAAAAATAGGATTGCCGCATTAAAATTTTCTGTAGAGTGTTAACCGTTTGGGTTAAATTTCGTTATTCTCAAAATGTATTATATTTTCAAATAATTTTTTGTATTCATAGTGTTTATAATTAACAATTCCTCTAAAAACCATTAATAGTTTTTAAAAAAATCCAATTTTCCAAAATTTTTCCTTCGAACGTAGTCGGATACCTTAAATATTTTTTGTTTATTTTCTCTCTCTCTCTTTTTTTGGTGGGGGGGGGATAGTGAAATTCTGAATTATTAGAGTTCCGTTTCCACTAAAATCGAAAAAAAAAGCTCATGCTTGATACATTGTGCAAAATATTTGACAACTGATAAAAGTATTGATATATAAAGATTTCTAATTAGACAAGTAAAGGCAGCGGACAAATAAATAGACGCAAGTACAAAATATTTCCGAAATTATTTATTTTGAAAATTTATTCATTTTGTTTTTTGAAAAAGTTCGTTCGAATCAATTGATTTTGGTTTCCACCTTTATCAACATTAAGGTTTTGATACATTTTTCTGAATCAGGTGCGTATACATATATATGTATTATTTTATAATTCACGAAATTTGAAAAGCAGTAAAAGTTATACAGCAAATGAAATCTGCTATTATAAAAATAAATTATAATTCATGAAAATATTCAAATTTATTTAAAACCTTTTTTTAATATTATTCTGGATATTCGATAGATTGTTTCTTTATCAGTTTTGAAGCATGAAATACAGTAACAGAATGTAATTTGAAGCATTTGATTTTATCCTATTATTCTATTAATAATCTAACAACTAGATCGATTCAATTTGGATTTTATTGGCACAAAAGCCATGACGTTGACTATACTGCATTAAACTGTATTTTTTTAGGATTAAAATATAAAAAGCAATGTGAAAATCTTTGAAAAAGATGAATACTTATATATGGGGATAAAAATCTATTGATTAAAAAAAAAGCAAGAAGATGGGCATGTGATATTATATCAAACAAAAGAGATAATCTGAAGTTGGTTATTAAAATGGTACAAACGTTGATTATTAAAATTTGGACATTCACTGGGAATATGGTAAAAAGGCATGATACAACTGCATAGCGTGCACATTGGTGTCTATTCTCCAAAAAGTAGATGGTAGTGTGTGAATCTGGGAATCTAGTGTGTAAACGCGTAAACGGATTTAAATGTTTTTCTGTTTGGAAATCATGGCCATTGTTCAACACGAGGTTTAACACAACGAAGTTTGTTTTCTGTTAACAATTATTTCTGCCAACAATTAACAATTATTTCCACTTTCAGAGATAGAGTTATGTAAGCAAAGTATAAGTAGTTTCGAAAGTGCATAGTTTTTAATTTGAGATATTGTGCTGTATTACTGTTCTGCAACAGAAATAACTCAGACTCCACTGATAACTTATCAATAATCGTATTCGTAATTACTATTATTGATAATTATTGCATTTATTTATACATAAAAGAGACCCTCGGGATGAGATACTTCCGTATAGTGGTTGGATCTCGTCAAGCTGGTGGGTACAATAATAGGCGGACGAGACGTACTCCCTATGGGGAGGGTTGTACCGTGGCCGATGATGGCCATTAGGACTCAACCATAGTTCCCGCCTGTGTTGTTGCTATAATAAGAACCATTATCAAGCATCGGGAAAGAGGATATGAAATTCTAATTAATATACCCTTTTACTTATAGAAACTTAAACTGCTCTTGCAATTTTCTTTGTATCAAGAAACTATAAGGGGTGTAAAATGTTTAAGAAGAGTCCGTTATGAGTATGAATACAAAATATCGTGATAGTTACGAATTGCGAATCATTCATTATCTGATACAAATGGCAAACTTTTCAAGTGATGTTATGTTAAACTAATAAATCTTAATCTCAAGATTGCAAAACAATACAAAATATTAATTTATAGCCTCTGTATGGAAAATATTAAATAAAATACAAAAAGTTTTTAGGTATGCAATGATAAATTATATTTTTATACCCAATTAGCTAGTCAAAATCTGAAAAAAAAATTATTGCTATGATATAAAAGCCACGTAAAAAAAACATCTTTGCTGTCAAAACAATATAGAGGATTAGTTTTCTAATTTTATTTTTTAAATAACAAACTTGTTGATTTGGAAAATTATATTTTAGAATGGCAATAAGTTTGTTTATTTTAAATGGACCGTTAAGTATTCTATTTTTATTCACAACTTACAAACCTTTTCAAAACAGATAATTATGATATTTTTTCTTTTCGTATTCAAAAGACGACTTTTTTTAAAAAGAGATTTTAAAATGTCCTTCATATGGTTAAGTTTTTTCCTATCATTGCATTTCGTAATGAATATGTTCATGAGCGTGTAATGTTTTTATGCAGAGTTATTCACGGAAGTAAAAGCATTTTCCTGAACTTCATAACAAAGCGAACCTTGACCCTAAATGACGGAGAAGTTTTTGCTCTTCTTGTTATATAAATAACATATTATTTAATTCATTCCCTCTGTCTTTTTAGTGCGTTTTTATTAATGATAACAATTATAATTTTGTCATGAATTTGTTGTGAAGATGAGTAAAATAAAATAGGAAAAACTGCAACATTTTTTGAATAGTGTATAATTTTATCGTATAGAAATATAAAGTTTTTATTTTATTTTCTGTATACGAAAGATAAAAAAAATATTGTAGTCAATAACAAAAAAATTAACCTTGTGATTTTGGTGAACCTCCAAGTTCCAATCTCTTTGAGTTCGAAAAACAGTTTTGAAATTATTATTTGGAATTTGAATTTTTTCTAGAGCTCATTGTGACCTAAAAACACATTTTTGTAATTATTATAATCGTTATGTTATATTAAATTTATAGATTTTTTTGACAAAATGTGGTGAAGATCTGTTTCGTTGAGTGCGTTAAGTTGAAAATTCAGAGTTATTTGATTTATTGTAGATCTGTATTAGTTTTTGAACCAAATATGTATCATTTGTGTGTTGGAGTATTAGCATGTTTTTGGACGCAATAATTCAAATTCAAAAATGCAACATCTTCAGTGAATAAAAGTTGATATACTGCATCGCAGGATTTTTCTTAACATTTTATATCAAATCTTGGATCCATTTAGTTGAAGTTAGATATTCAAAATCAACATTCAGCTTTCTTACGCGTTTTACCTAGAAGATTCTTTGCCAGTGCCCAATGTCATAAAAGGTCGTTTATTCCTTCATGCTGGGTGGGATTGCTCTTTGGTATCTCCATCAACTTTCTGGCATGGATTGTGGCCAGGAAAAAATTTCGCCAGCATGTTGGTAATTTTGTCATTCATTTTTCATCCACTTCTTGACGTGCTGAAATTTTGTACACAGCTACGTTCTCAATGGATAATACTGTTTTAATACAACAAACCATAATACGCTTCATACTTGAAAATTTCACTTGGAATTCAAGGGGAAGACATAATTAACGGATTACTGTGACATTCGAGGGTTTGCCGTGTATATACCAATGCTATCCCAACTGTGCTAAATGTTCAGTTGGGGGGGGCAAGCGTTGAGTTTCGAAAAATATGTTTAAGGGATGATGAGAAATGCATCTTACGTTGTCAGGAATGAAAGTAATATGCAGTAATTCATCATTTTTAGCATCATTTAATCTTGTTACCAAGCCATTGGCGGATTTCCAAATAGGCTGATTAGGATGCTGTCTACAACCGCTAGGCTGAGAGGAGACCGTAAATAGATCGATTTAAAAAACTCTTTTTTATCATTATATAATCTTGTCACTAACTATAGTTGGTCAAATGGAAGATTTCAAATTAGGTAGATTAGGTAGCTGCCTAGGACCTCTAGGTTTAGAGAAGACAGCAAGCAGGTGGATTGAAAAAAAAATCTTTATTTTCTTTGTTGCCATTTCAATAAATTCCAAAAAATACAATGAATAATAAAATATTAAATGAATGTTAATATTCTATGTAGTAAAAATAGACAATAATCAGTTAGTTATTCTTAGATTATTTTTAAAGAAAAACGTCTGTTTCAATTGTTTTATTACAAATGTGGATATCAAGAGATTTGGAGTCATAATATATATATTATGACTCCAAAGTTCATAAAAGTAAGTATTAAGTTCATAAACTTCATTAAAGTAATTAAAAAAATTTTAATTAAAAATGTACTGAAATTTGAAACAAAATTGATCTTATTAAAAGAGGGATTTCATAATGTGCATTCTAGGATTATAGTATATCTAAATTTGTTACTTTAATGAATCCTATTTTAAAAGAAGACTGTGGCAAAAGCGAACACCATACTGATGACAAGCGCACGCATGAAGTTACTGAAAATAGCGTCTTAGTATGCTTTTATTACCCTGACATGAGAGATGAATCAGAGAAGACACTCCTAACTCTTTTGGCCTAAAATTAGGTTAATGGTTATTTAATTATGTGAATGTTTGCCATTTTAAGGTATTATGTAAATGCATTATATTAAATACAAAAAGCTGATTATATACAAATGTCTAAGTGTGTCATCACATGATTTGTAAGTTTTAAAATTTCCTTTTGCTTTTAAAGGCGAATATTTTTTAAAACTAAACATGATAAATTTTAAATTAATTATTTCTCTTTGGAACTGTATTTCATGAGCATCTGTAGCTAAAATACGTTATTTTATATCCTATAATTGCGCTATGCATAAAGATGACTCATCGTATATAATTCAGTTTACAGTCTATTGTAGCAGGCAAAGTAATTAATTATTATCCGTTGTACCAATTCAATTTCTTGCGTGCTTAGTAATTGCATTGCATTTTTTATTTATATTTTAGTAGGGTATTAGGAAAAGAAATATCAACAAAAAAAATTTATACCTTATTTGCAAAACCTGTGTAGATGTTTTGATTATACAATAAGATTTACTTGATATTCGTTAAGTTTCCTTTCTCTGAAACATAAAAAATTAATTAAAAATAATAAGAATTTATTACTTAGCAAGACACAGCTTCGGTGCATCTGATGTATACATCCACATTATTTTGGAAAAGCTGAAGTAGTAGTGTTTGTCTTGCAAAGCTTTAAACAGCGACAGAAGTCATATCACTGACTACCCAACCCGCCCGAAGCCACACAGATAATAACTACTGAATGACCCGACAGCGGCACCAGTGACACTGGAGGGAACTATGGTTGAGTCCTAAGAGACATCACCGGTCACTACGCAACCCTTCCCAAAGGAAGTACGTCCCGTCATCGGTGAAAGTTGCCAGACTCCGAAATTTTCGTGTACCCTCCATGGTGGCGAGATCGAGCGATCATGCCAGAAACATCTTTATTTATAGGTACCCCTTCCCCCTGGGAGGGTTACAAGGAATAAGAAGCGGCAGAAAATATGAAAAACAAATCGAAAACAGACCAAAATAGAAAATGATGCACTTAATTAACTCAAGAATCAAATGACAGTCAAATAAATAGTTCAAGGCACAGTATACATAATGTTGAAAATAATTTGGTGAAATGGAATCTCAATTCTTGCATTCAAAGATTTCAACTCCAAGAATCTCTAATCAGGCTATAGAAACTTTATTGATATTTGAACCTGCGTTTCTGAATTCTAAAAAAGCTGAAAAAACATTGATTTAGAAATTCAGGTATTTTATAGTAAATTTAAATTCGAATAGTTGCAAATTATTAAATTTCATAAAAATCCAAATTTTTCAAATAATAGTAAAAAAAATCGTGTGTAGGTAAACGATTTTTTTAAAGTGTTTAAAATAAACTTGAATCTTAAATTAATTTGACCAACATCAACATTAAATTTCTGCTTATTAAATAGAGAAGAAAGTAGTTCAAGGCACAGTATACATAATGTTGAAAATAAGTCAAAAGTTTTCATTGCGCTTTAAGAAATTTACTATTGTTTGCCAACAGATTCTAAAATCCTTCGTGCTTTGGCGCATGCGTTAAGATTGGTTTAATTCGACAAAAGAGGGATGAGAAGAAAGATGAAAGCAGAAAATGTTTACTTTAGCAATAATTCCGAAAATGTGCTTATCTTTCCACGTTTCATCCTTTAGTGGGATAGAATCATCAAAAAGTGGTTGCCACAGAGACACTCAGAAATGGACAGTTGTTATTATTATTTTTTATTAAATAATAAAGATCTCCAAGCATTAAGAAATTTGGGATTATAATATTTTGAATTAATCATATAATTAAAAAAAATCTATGATCGATCACTTTTAAAACCAATTTATTCTGGCTTTTAATGCTCTTATCAATCAAGATAAGAGCATTGATAGACCAGATATGGCCAATTATAAAGAGTAAATGTAATTAAACTCAAGCGATAAATAGCAAATGTAACGTATTTCTCTGATGAGTTCTAATGCATTGTTCAAGGATAATATGATAACATTCATGTTAATATATAAGATATTGAGAATATTGAAAGTAATATAAGCTTCGTGATTCTTGTTTTACTATGTGAAGATAACTTATTACTCTAAATTAATAATTGTTGGAGGAAAAATAGAGCATTCTTTTTTTCACCCTTGCCCCTTGTAATGTAATATGTAATATTTCTTCTTTCAAAAATTTAATTAATTTTTTTTTTAAGTTTATTTACTTTAAAAGGAATGACAGATTAACATAAGATAATTGAATTTATTCGTGGTGCTTATATTTAACTCAACGAGAATTTTTTTTTGTGATGGTAAAAATGATAATTTTGTGATTTTAATAATTAATTTTTTTTAAATATTCCAAACAAGAAAATTTTGATTTATTTGACTAAGCTTGTCAAATAAAATTTTGTTTTGTAATTATCAATACCATTTGCTTGTAAGGTTGTTATGTATTTAATCTTTAATTACCTCCAAATTTATGACATTATGCGAGAGACAGCTATATCGGAGTCCTTGAGACATTAAATGAAAAAGGAAGAATTAATAATGTGCCCGTTTATTAGTGTTTAGAGTACTTTTCATGTTTCATGGAATAATAATTGCACTTAATATTTGAAAGGAATGTAAAAGAATGAAATTCTGCATTGAAATAAGAGAAATTCGAAAATTTTATTTTGAATTTAAAATTCAGAAAGGCACAAACTGATATAAATTAAGTGATAACCGGCGATACTTTAAAGGCGGTGAAGGTTATCTGGAAAACTTGTTTTCATTTCAGGTGTGGCAGTTTTGATTTAACTACAGTTAGACATCTTACCGTATAAGGTTTAAGAAATGACATATTTGTATTAAAAAAAAGTAGAACGTAATATCATTTTATAGTGTTTCATTATAACAGTGCTGTCAATATAGTTGCTTTTTCTGTATTTTATATATTCAATTTTTAAATGATTATACTTTTATAGGGTGTTCTGTTTAACAAATAGCTAAAAAATTTACATATATAAAAGTTTTTTATTTGTGTAGAATAGAATAACAAATAAATATATTAAAAGGCAATAATTTTGATACTGAAAATTTATAAAAGTATTTCACATTCCATAAATTTATACAAGAATCGAACCAAAATGATATATTTCTTAACAATTTACAGCAATTTGATAAAATAAAATAATATTATATATTATTTAAAAGGCGGTTCTTTCCTTTCTTTTTCTTCCGTTTTAATTCTGTTCTTTTAAAACACTGGAACATTCGCCATTGAAAAGAAAATTAGATTTCATTCAACGCTTTTTTGCCTTCTAAATTTATTTTAATAAAGTTATTAATTAATTAATTTTTTATAAAACTATATAATTGGCATTATGATTCTTGAAATCTTGCTTGATTTCAATCAGCAGTGTTTAAAAAAATTTATAATTATTTTCTTCTTTTATTATTTTAAATATTATTAATTTAAAAGTAGATTTTTTAATGCAAACTAGACTCTAATACATGTGTGCTAAATATCTTTAAACTATTTAATGATATTTCAAGTATCTCAGGAGGTATTTAGAAATTTGGTGTACATTTTTAAATAGTATACAAAACATGTTTATTTTAAACTATATCATAGGTGTATTTCTTTTTTTTTCTTTATTTTTCATACCTTTTAAAGATATTGCAACTGAATTTTCTGTAAGAAAAAATTTTTTATCTATAAAATTCCATAAAAATAAAAATATAATTTAATCTTTCTTTGGAATAATAAGTAGGAAAAATAAAATAAGGGACAGTATGGAATATAAAGAAAATAATAATGAAAGGGAATGGACGGAAATGTTTTTAGTGCCTATTACAATATGTACCAATGTGTTCAAGCGTACGGAAAAGACACGTTTGTTATGTAGTTCGCTCTTATAAAACGTTTTGTACTACGGCATTTCCTTATTGTTCAAAATGGAACTAATTGACTTTCGGCTTTGCGAAACAAGTTGTTTCATTTGTTAATAGTTCATTGTTTTATTCTGTAATAACAATTTATGCTTAGGTGGATGGAATTTTCAACGTAATTTTAGACTGACCTCGTTACTGAATAAAGAAGAAATGGTTCTGTTTGCTAATTGATGAACGCGTAGGGAAATATTTATTACTTTTAAATTAGTAAGAAAATTCATTAAGATGGAAAAGCATTTCTTGGGTGGTTCTGGATGGATTTTTAATGAAATTTAATACTCTGTACTAATATAACTAATTTCAATAGTATGCACTTTCATTTCAGTCATTCAATCAATTTCAATGCAGACCTACTCTGAATTAAAATCAAGTACTAACTTGTTCAAAATATGCTAGGAGTTTGATATATAAGCGTATTCAAAATATGCTATTAGTATAAAACAAAGTAAATAAAAGAATTCAAAATTATGATATAATATCCATTTAATGTAATCTAGGAACCTTAACCAAATCAATTAAAAATTGTTATAATACTATGACAGATTAATTAATAGTAACTAATTGCAAATGTAGAAAAAAAATCAAACTTTATAGTGCATTAGATTAAAATTAATATACAAAGAAATAATTATGTAAATTTTTTCTTTGATATTTTCCTTTATTACTTGTAGGCTTTGGATTTAAGATAACTTGAAGGGAATATTAATTACATCCAATTTATTAAGAATTCTGTGATTCCTGCGTGTGTCAGAGATTTAAGATGTGTTATTTTAATTCTTGTATATATATGTACTGTTTAATATATTTATTAACCATTCTAATGGAGTTTTTATAGCTACTATAGCTTCACCTTTTTAATTCGTTTTATGTCATCATAGTGCTATTAGTAATCTGGTATATATTGATTCCGGTGCTATTAGTAATTAGTCATAATGCTATTAGTAATCTGATAAATATTGATTCCATTGCTATTAGTAATTAGTCATAGTGCTATTAGTAATCTGGTAAATATCTAGTTCATTATTTTCTAAATTTCGCAATATTGTAACTGCATCTTTTTATTCGTCTTGCAAATTACACAAAAATTAAATATGATTCTTTTTTCCTTAGCTTACAACTTTAGAAAATAGTTAAGCGAAAAAAAGACATTTGATGGCAAAAAAATTTGAATTTTAGGATATAA
>JAPMOQ010044182.1:631594-654514 GCA_026543055.1 Argiope trifasciata | reverse complement strand
CAACTAATTGAGGATACTTTTAGTTTTTGAGTAATAAAGAACTTATAAATATTGCATGAAATACCTTTGCATCAAATTTAGAAATTCAAGAGAAGGTAAAAATGATTAAGGACATCTTAATTATTTATATAAGCATTAAAACATGCAAAAATTCTGTCATAAATAAAGGTAATTGTTATGTAGGTATTCGGAAGTGAAAAAAAAAAGTGTAATCATGTTCGAAAATAGACTTAACCGTCTTTAGATGGATATTTGGAATGACTTGTTAATGTAATTAAATAACCATATCTTCCAAAACTTTAACACCACAAAAGTGATTTACATCTTATCTTAAAACGCAATAAATTGCATCTTTAACTAAATTAATTTCATTTCTGTACAGATTATTTTTTCTTTACATTTTTTAAAAATCAATTTCAGTTCCGATGCCTTTAAATTGGCAACGAAATTCAAAATTATCCATTAAAATGGCGTCTGATTGCGTTTCAGTTGCATGCTTTTGTCAATGTTAAAATGTAAATTTAAGAACAGCTTTCTTTTTTTTTGGATATTAATTCTGGAATAGTATTTCCGCTTTTATTTCATAGTATACATTTTAAATCTGTGCTGAAAGTAATTTATTGCAGATTGATTCAGTTATTATAAGTTTTTGTCTTATTAAATAAACTGAAATTTATTGTTGTTAATCATGGGACTTTATAAGCCTCCTGATAGATTGGTCTGTGATTTAAGACGAAGGACCGTCTCTTGTTTTTTAAGTAGAGAGTATGACCTAGCAACTTTATGCGTCACATTCGCTTACACAACCCCTTTTTACAGGGGAGGGAAAGCACATTCACATACCTCGCAGATAGAACACAAGAGAACAACCATGCTCGAACCGGGATACGAACCCTGGACACCCAGATAATCCGGAAGCCTCTCTACCGCTCCCCCCCGCTCTACCCTCCCCCCCCTAGCCGCGCTACCCCGGACGCTTGCAAACTAAAATTTAAATTAAAAAAAAACTACGCTCAATATTAATCATAAAGCTAGCGAATCCTAGAGAATCAATAACCTGGGCGAATAAACTAGATGCAAAAAGTGACTACCAACAAATATATTTATATTTACTATGAATTAAACTAAGACAAATTGTGTAATCCCTCATGATTTCTGAAATGAATGTAAGGTTACCGCAATCTTACCTAATGCAAGGGAAAAATTCTTAAAATTTTAGCAATCAATTTCCAAACCAGATTGTAGGAGTTATTAATTGTATGGATATTTCTTTGCTACATTATAGTCTAAGGGTGTTTTTTTTTTTTTTAAATATTTAAATCTTGTGAGAAAATGGTGTTTTGGTTTGAGGTTTTAAAAGCCCCAAAAAGCGTAAGCAGCAAATTGGCGATCTATCATTTTGGAAGCATCAATTTTTCGCTTTTAGGGTTATTAGAAAATAATGCGAAAGGTTGTCATATTTGATGATTTATCGCCAACTGAAGTCACAACTTGAATTTCAAATTATTCATTCTCTGTAATTGTATGAATTGTCTTAATTAATTTCTGTCATTAACCAATTTAAATAGGTTTGAAACAATTACGAGACTATCAGATTAAGCATGCGTCAGTATGTAAAAAAACTATGTTTTTTTTTTTCTTGTTAAAATCGATCGAGCTCCAAAACTTTCTTTGCCAGTTAGAAACATTGAAAATGAAAGTTAGTTAAAAAAATTATCATTATCTGTCTATATAGGTATAAAAACAGACAGAGAAGTCTCCTGTTTGCTTCAAATCGGCTAAAACTGGTTAATGACTAAAATTAATTAAGACAAACAATGACTTAAAATAATAAAGCTCTCAGATAGCTTGAAATTTGCGATTGTAGGTTTCATTTTTATTAACAATTGTATTATTTTATCTAAAATGAAACTGCCTGAGTATTTAAAATGATTATGAATACGATAGCATTAGAGGAAAACGAAGCAGCTCTAATTGAGAACAAATAAATAAATAAGTCGAATTTGTGTTACATAAATTATTATTATAGATGATAAAAATCATCTAGACATGAAATGACAAATCCGTTTTTAATAATATATCAGTGGAATCTATTGTGGAAAATAATTAATTCTATTAGATTATTTTTCATACCGGAAGCTTACTGATTCCTTATCGCACAACACTGCATTCATTCTTTCTTCTAAGTATGAAGTAAGCGATCGGAATAACTTTTCAACGCGATTCTATCTTACCGCGTTGTGGTTTCTTTCGTTTTTAGTTTATTATGACCTTCATGTCAAATGAAAGAATTTTAAGCCTTTCTGGGGCTCCACAAATATATTTGCCATTGTATCGGATTTCTTTTAGAATAAGATTGTGGATAGAAGATTGATTTATAATATTTTTGCTTAAATATGACGTTACAAATCGTTGGAAGTGATATTTTTTCTCCAAACTTTTTGCTATGGTCTGTGACAACTAAAACTGACTAATGGGAATAAAATGTTCAGAATGATTTTTTTTCTCTTGAAAATTGTCTCGCGTATTATCTAATAAATGGGTTTGTGTGTATTTTTAACTACATTGCATTCACAAACAATAGTTATGAACGGACCTATTAAAGTACGACCGTAAGCGATTTTTTGTGGCAGAAGGCAGTTAGTATACAAGCTCCAGAAATCCGAATTATATATATTCAGAATTACAATTATAGCTCGAAAATCGCATATCTTAGTTCATACTCATAAATTACTGCATTTTAAAATTATATCCTTAGAGAAATCACGGACTGAACGATAGTCAATATGTTGACGAATTTTGTTCCAAATTTCTTACATAACTTTCGTTTATATGGCGAATCTGCGCTTGTAGTTATATTAATTTATATTTGTATAAAAGGACAGGCGGAATTTTTCTTTATTTAGATGCAAAAAAATGATACATGACGACAATAAGCCAACCTTTTGATGGATTTGGCTCCAAATTTTCGTACGGATCAACATAACGTTGGCTAAATTTTTTCACCCGAGTTCTGTATACACTTTGTATGCACTTCAGTATACATTCTTACACTTCCATTTACACATTGTAGTTATGGTCAATTTAAATCAGACAGACTTCCTCTGAATAGATACCCTTCAAATTCTGACTAATTTCGTGTACATATACCAAATTTAACCCGTCTAGCTCAAAGTATTTTTTATCGTCCTCACAGATAAGCAAGGTAATTCGAAAATTGTGTTTATTGGACTCAGGGTGGTTTGAAGCTGGAGATACGCCAAAATTTTGAATTTGAAATTTTCAGCAATTTCAATTTTTTCTCTTTGTATCATCATATATGAGAAGGGAAATAATAAGTGGAAAGATAATGTGTATCGTTTTGTCAAAGTCACAAATCTTCTTCAGAAGCAATCTTGATAAATCTCATAAAGTCAAATATAAATCTGATCCAGTTAAATATAAATTTGATCCAGTTAAATATATAAATGCACTTAAGAAAGAGCCAATGAAAAGTCTTATTAAATTGCAGTTTTGTGCTCCTGTGATCGATTTTCTTTGTAGTAAAATTCTGAAATCAACAAGAAAAATGTTTAATTTTACGGAGCTCTTTCAATAGATTATTGCTGCGTAAATTCGATGTGATCCTTCGAAACTTTCTACTTATTGTTGGAACTTCATTAAGAATGGAAAAAACAATGCTTCAAAAATATGTGCTGCACAAATTAATCGATGAATTTTTATTGCTTTATTTCAAAATTTATTGCAATAAATTTTGAAATTTAATTTTCTTACAGAAAAGTGTATATATATTTTAAACATTTTCATCGATTATTGAATTTATAGATTTTTCATTAATTAATTTCTAGATTTTGATACAAATTTTAATATTGGAAAATATATACCCCCTTAGAAAAAAACTAGACTTTATGTGTAAAAGTCAATTGAGTTTCTAAATGTCATATTTATTAATGATTAAATTTAACGTGAAGATAATATTCATAATCATGAATGAGAGTTAAAATAATGATAATAATTTATATTTCAGAGTTTTACTTATTAAATCTGCACAGTATTTACTATAAACAGTTAAAACATAATTTGTTTTACATAATTATATCTCTTTAGAATTTTATTTAGTTGTATATGCAATAAGATTATATTCTATACAGTTTATATGTTAAGATCAATGTAAATAATTGATTATTAATATTAACTCGCCATTATCAATAATAACCAAACCGGTTAGCATTAGTAATGATCAGTTAATATTAATAATTATTAATACTAACCAGTCATTATTAATAATAACCAAACATGTTAGTATTAATAATGACCGATTACTCACATTGAGCGTAACACATATATGGCCCTTATTTAATATAAATAGAATTTTCATATGTTATTTTAGCTGTTCTTTTTTAAAGATTTTATTTTCCTACATCATCACAGGTGAAATCAGTTTTTTTTTCTTCATGATACTCATTAACAGATTAAAGGATGAGTTAAAAAAAATCTTTTTTTCTTACATTTAATGCTAGCGACTGAGTTGGTTCAACAAAAGAAGAGCAACGCTTTTTTTTTTTCTTTGTTCTCTTCTTAATTCCTCCTCCTCGTAAAATCAAATTCCCTGCCGAGAAAGGAAGTAGTAAAGAACAAGAAAGAAAGAAATCCCGCATCTTACCTTGCGCGCTTTGCGACCGCTGAGTTGACTTCATTCTGCCCACCAGTTCTACCTAAGACCGAACCAGTTCTACGGCTTCCCCGATACCTGGCTGAAAAGAAAGGCACAGCCGCAATTGCATTCTGCTCTGATCTGCCAAGCGATTTGTTTTCCTCCTGAGGTTCTTCTGAAAAGGGTGAGCATGGTTCGGAAAAAAAGCCAGGTACATTGAAGGATGTGTAGAGTTATTTGTGGATACGAATTGATTTACCAAGATTAGAAATCGTCTGCAACATAGCTGTTTTCTTTGTGGATTTATAACCATCCGGAAGTATCAGCTGTGTCTACAGAAGGATTTGCCCTGACCCTCGCAGCATTCCATACTGCCCTCTTCTGGAACAGCAAACGGTTCTTTTATGGAATAACAGTTCAGAACATCAGAAACAGAATTATATTTGAATGAGTCAGAATTTGTTCTGGATCTGCTTATTTATTTATTTATAGAAACCAATTAATTATTTTAAATAGAATTCTTAAAAATTGTAATTCAAATCGTGTTATCAGTTGGTGATAAATTAAAAAGGCATATATAAAAAATATTCCGAAGTATTAATTTTTTATTAAAATAATTTAAAAGAAGGTCTTATTTATTGTTCTAATTTATAATTTTTTTCCTCCTTTGCGATGGTTCTCTTTTTGTGATATGGCTGATTTTAAATCCACCAGAAGATTGGGCCCAGTAGCTTTGAAAGAATATTTTGCATTTTTGGAAAAGTTGAGAAAGTTGTCGTCCTTATTGTCAACACTGAACAACTTCGAGGCAATATCGAGTTGAACTTGTTTGGAAGGATTGAACAAGTTACTGCTTGATTGTCAAATGACAAGTTTCGGAGTGAATTAGTGAAATAATCGAAAGTGCGTCGTTTTAAATTTTGCATCAATTGGATTTATTATCAATATGGATTAATTATTTTTCAAAGGAATTTTTATTGAAAATTGCATTGATAATATCTCTATAATGGAGTAGCTGAAATCATCTTCAACATTGTTCTCCTGAAATAAAGTAAGTCCTTTTAAATTTTCTTTATTTTAGTATTTCCATAAACATGTCGTCAAAAAATTATTTTTTGATTAAGATAATAATTTACACATTTAAAAACATTCTCCTTGTTAAAAATGCATTTTTCATTCAGTTCTATATGATTATTAACCCTTATGTTTCTTCTGTTCAACTCTAATTCTATTACATATACTTGCTTTTAATGGAAGGAAAATGAACATAAAAGTTTATCTCAAAATAATTTATCCTTGGAATAATATTTTGTATTAGATTTATTTTCCCTGTGTCGTTTATCAAGCGAATTGCTTTTAAGTTGGAGGCAAATGTAGCATAATCACCATGCAAAAGAAACATTTCCTTTAGCCAATTTATTTTGACCTTTCCTATATTTATCAAATTTTATATCACCGAATATCAATAATGAAAGATGTCTCAAAGACATGCCTTTCCTTTATACACTAGAATATAAATGCAAGAATAATTTAAGATTGTTTTTTAATACCATAAAATGCTTCATTGAAGAACTATAACATACATGTGATCAAATGATAGCTAATATTTTTTTTATTCTCAAAGAAAAATAAATTCAACTCTAAAGTGCATTTTGTAATCAAAGGGTGAAATAGTTAGAAAAGATTACACTAATGATTCGAATTTGATATTAGAATAGAAATGAAAAAAATCGTCTGCAATATTTCCGGAGTTTTCTTGATACTTGTTATTTATTATTATTTTGTAATTTGTGACTTTAACCACTTAACTCTTTTATTTTCTTCACTTTCTAATAAGATGACACCTTTTATTTTGATTTCTAATTTTCTATTCAAATAGAAATCCATTGAATACTGGATTTATCTATATATTCGAAATATTTTTATTATTGAATTGTAATCGTTACGAATGGTTTTGCTTACAACTGTCAAAATTCGATAAATCAATACACGTATGGGCAAACAATTATTCGATTTGTTTTTTTCGAGATACGCAGTTTCATGGCATGGTGCTCCATTTTTTCAGCAAAATAATTATTGTTGATTATTTCAATGCATTTATAGTAAAAATACTGAAAAGAAATTTGACAACTTGTAACGGCATTTTGATACCACATATGTATATATTGCAGAACGAGTTGTTAGTTATTCATAAAAATTCTTGTTCAGGTCCACTCTTTATGATCGTCGAATGAAACCATTATTTTCTATTTCAAATATTTTTGTTATGATTGTTTTTGAAATAACAAAATGATAATCAAAATTTAACTCTGAAGAAAATTTTAGAGAATGATTTTAATTTTATAGCCTACCATAGGAATATTACATTTCTTCCATGTAAACTGTAACTATGAAAATTTCCCTAGAACATTTTTTACTGAAGCCATCAAAATTATTTAATTAATTAAATAATGAATATGGGATAAAATGTTTAAAGTATATATTCGCAATTTTTGTGGAATAATTATAATAGTAATAATAAATGTGCAGCTTATTTTTAATAATACGTCTTTTTTTACATATAAACTCTAGAAAAAGAACTGATTCTTTTTTTTCTATAGGTAAAAATTAAGTGGCATTTTGACATAAAATTTGAAATTTTACTTGCAAAATTGAAAAAATAGGGAAGTCAGTGACACTAAATAATAAAAAAACATAAAAATATTCTATTTATTTTAAAATAAAATGCAGTCTGCAACATTAAAACAAGTTAAAAAAAATTAGTACATCACAGGAATCGCTCATATCTGTAAATGACAGATGTGTTATTAAATAAATGAAATTTCCAATTAGTATCAAGAATACTATTCAAGCAAAAATTTTGAAATTTAGGAGGACAGTTTAATTTATTCAACTGATTTTACCTCCACTTCTTCCGAAGTTGAAATTGATAATTTCTTTTAGTTAGAAAAATAATTAAACAGACACCTGCATTTGTTTATACCTTCACTTATTATGCTAAAATTAATTTTTTGGGGATATTTTTATGTTGTATTGAAATGTTTAAAGCTTTTTAATTGATGGAAAAAACCCTTCTGAAACCCGTTTGTTATATTGCAAGAAACAATTTTTTAACTTCTTAACTATCCTTTCTTTCATGGTTTGAGCTTTTGGTGTTTTCGAATTTCTTACCATTTCATCACTATTTATGGAAATGAGATCTTGTCGCTACTTTTTTTTTCTTCTTAGTGTTGAATATTTATGAGACAATATTTTTCTAGCTTGTCATTTCAGACAAGAAATGTCAGCTAATAAGCAGAATATCAAATGTTAAGGTTTGAAAGGTTGATAATGATGGCAGAGTATAAATTATTGCTAATGCTAACATTTTGGCATGAATTATTTGTGGAATACAATGAATGAAGATAACAGTTAAACCGGAAAACTCGTTTTTGGATTAGAGTGAAAGATTTAGTTTTAAAACAAGATTATTATTGATCAGTTAAAAACTAATTTCCAGACTGACATCTGATTTTTAGATTTAAGATTACCGATTGTGCATAAATTCATTTCTAATTTTAAATTATTGGTTATTTAAAGTGTTATCAACAGATTACAACAACTACTTCGTTAAAACATGTTCCTGGATTAAAGTTTCTCATTAATTTTGATCTGGTTTTCCGATTTATATTTCTTAACGAATAAAAGTATCACTTCCGGATTAAGCTTCTATCTTAAATTCTTTAAATATATATATATATATATATATATAATATTAGTTACCGATTTCTATCTTAATTGTGCATTAAACATAAAACGTTTCTTAACTCTTTCAGTTTGAATATTAATTAGGAATAAATTCTTTCACTTGATTGACTGATCACAGTTATCAACCAAGAACTACTTTTTGAATTTCATGATTATAAATGAAAGCTTTTCCTATCTACATCCTTTGCCGGGAACAACTGGATCAAAATCTATTTATACATATAATGTAGTTATTAACAGAAAAAGAATGCAACCTAGCATTTTCTTTCGAAATAGCTAGATCTCAAAACGCGCATTTTAGAGTCATATCTAATGATAAATTAAACTCTAATTTCCAAACTTTTATCATAATTCCGTCCATATTAGCTTCATTCTAAAAATCTTCTGTTATTCCCTGATCTCATTCCACTTTTTCTGTCTAATTGATTCAGGGAAGGCTTTTGTAAAGAGCTTAGATTGGCAATTTGCTCGGTCCCCGTGTAAGGATGCCCAGTAGGCGTAATCTTTTAGAGATATCCCTGTGTTTTCCTAGTCTGAGTCGATACGTGGGGAGTTAGTTCCCTGTCAGAATCTTAATAGTATATAAGCACTGTGAAAAATATTTCCCTTATCAATATTTCATGGGATGAGCCCAGGGATAATTTATTTCTCTCTGTCCCTCGTCTAACAGTTGTGAGCAGACGTGCCTTCTCCACGTCTTCTTGAAAATATTAGGTTGGAAACTATGAAACAGGCGTTTTCTGCTTAGTTTTACTGTCATTCAACGCCCGTTTCATAGTTTTCAACCTAATAAATTATGCTTTCCTGGGATAGATTAAAGCAAGTTTTAAAAAATGGAAAGTATCTTCACTGACTTGAAACTGTTTACTGCTTTCAGAAAAAAAAATAATGACTGTAGAATTATATATTTATATATATGTTCGTTCGTTCATAATTCATGAACCGTCGTACACTTGATCCGAATGCAATAAAGCTTTATTAATTTAATGCTTTTGATTTTCGTGAAGGTTATAGGCATTGTACGAATATTATATTTAATATACAAAAATGAATGATTGTTAGTATCTTATGCTTTGCAGTAATGTTCATTCGATGGCGTTAAAACTACGCCTAGAAATTAGAAAATCAATGCTTTTCATATGATCAGTTGTACATTGGATACTCAAGTTTTGGACATCCAAGAAATTTATTTGTTTTTGCTGAAAACGAAAAAACAGCATAAAACATTATCTATCATAAAGAACAATAAAACCCGAAAATAAAATATTTCTTATTCTGTTTCTTTATATATATCTCAATTTCATTGAATGTATTCATTGCCGATAAGAAAAAAATATCATTCCTGATTAAACAAGATAACTAATAGGTTGGTGACTATGAAACGGGCGTGCTCTGTTTAGTTTTATTGTTATTCAAAGCCCGTTTCATAGTTTCAACCTAATATTTCAAATTTCAAACAATATTTTCAAAAGTATTTCTTCTGAAACAGCAACGAGTCGAGTGCCAGTTATATATATGACCATATAGCTTTTCATTTCTATTAAAAGAATCGCAATCAGGTATACACTGCTTTGCATACAACTCATTGTAGCCAAATATCTGCATCACTAATCCTCAAATGGAGATTACACTTTCCAAATTCGAACCAATACAGAGCGTTTAATTCAATTTTTCTTTCATGTCTTTTGTGCTTATGCAGCTATAAGTTTCGTGATTCGAAAATGAGTAGCGGATCTTTAGAATATAGTCGTGCTGAAAAGCTGAAGGCATGCAGGAATTCAGAAAAATCTGCGCACGCGAGAATGTGGCAAAAGGAACAATGGAACGTCGTGATGTTGGAGTTAGACAGCTCTGGAGAAAAGAGAAACCTACATATGTATTTTTTTGGGAGTTAGATTCTAAAGTTAGAATGAAGAGAATCTCTCCAAAATCGCGTGTAACGGTTTAGGACCCATTTTTTTGACACAATGTACCGCTATGTAGATGAGGATCCGATAGCACGAATAAGACCAGAACAATAGAGATTTGCCAGAATATCTGCTTTCGTTATTTTTATCTTTAATAATAATAACGGAGATTTCTTTTTCGGTGGCTTTTTTACTCTCAATAGTTCGCGTCTTTCTGAACAGGATCTATTTCGGGATCTTTTTTTCCTTCTGTTTTCAATAAGAACAGCTGGACATCGTGAGGGTCGGCGGATGCTTGTTGTTTATTGTTCGATTGCTTCAATGAAGCAGTGAAGAAGATCTCTTTTTTTTGTATTTCATATTTATCTGCCTGTGAGAATCTTTTTTTCTTTGATCTCGAACGAATTTTTTTGTTGTTGTTGATAGAATCACTTGCAGTGGTGCCGACATGTGTAAAAGTTTCAAGGGTCATGCGAAAAGCTTCGTTAGTTTCCTGCTTAAAAAAATTTATTCATGGAATTTCTTTCCGGTTTGCTATTGTTGATTTACAATGTCTCAACATAATTATTGATAAATAAAAGTAAAAGTAGCTATTTTATATTGTTAATATTGCGTTTCAACTAACTTTTTTTGTATTTACAGATATGATTCAGTTATCTAAAAAATAATTTGTATGAAATATACTGGAAATCAAAAGTCTGAAAAAAATATCGTATAACCTTTTGTCAGGTTGTAAATCATTAGTATTTATTTAGATTTTTTTTTATATTCAGTTTCTTAATTTTAAACTCATTTAGAAAGAAGGAAATAGTTATTGATACTTTAAAGGAAGTAATTATTTGATTTTATTCTTTATTAGAAGAGAAATGTCTCCGAATTTTTATTGGCTCTTGTTTTGTTCTCTGAAATATAAGAAGTTAGAGCTTTTAATTGATAATTACATATATAAAACTAGAATTCTAAATATATTCTTTGATATCGAATATCTATCTCAAGAAATCTAAACATTACAGGTGATGTGGTTACAATCTTATAAATACATTTATAAATATTGCTGAAGTAGTAAAATTAAATATTATCTTCTATATAAAATTCATGAACTTCGAGTGAACAAGATGAACAAGACAACCTTTTTTTATAATCTGTACAATTATTGCGCATTAAATTCATATTTTATGTAATGCAAATGTACTATTAAATACCTCTTAACTAATTTTAATAGCATATATTTAACTTATTTTCTATTCCATAAAACAAATTGATATTTTTAAATATACGATTTAGATTGCTAGTTAAATACTAAATATAATTTTAGATCTATGTGTCAGGCTATTATTTATTCCATTTGAACAAAATCACGAATGAGATTGCAGAGTTCCTACTCCCCCCCCCCCCATGATTCTGAAACTAAGTCAAAGTAGCATTTAATTTAAAAGAAAAAAACATTTGGATACTCTTAAATATCGCAAATGACCTTTTGCAGTTTGTATAGATTGAAATTGTAATTAAAATTTTAATAAATTTGTAAATCAATGATTTGATATTTCCATGATCACAATAAGTTAAAATAAAATTTTGGAAGGCTAAATAATGTTTTAAGAAAATGTAAATTATTGAAAAGTATAGAGATTAAAAGTTTATGGTCCTTTTTGGGTTTGTATGGATTTAAATTGCAATTAAAGATTTTAATAAATTTGTAAATCAGTGGCTTAATATTTCCATGATCATAATGAGTTAAAATAAAATTTTCGAATGCTAAATAGTGTTTTAAGGAAATGTAAATTATTGTAAAGTATAGAGATTAAAAGTTTACAGACAATTGCTTTATATTTATTCATGAATTCCTAAAAAAATATTTTATTTTGATCGTTCCAAAATCATTTTATGCTTGGTGAGAGATTTTACATAATTTAAAATTTACTTAGTGCTACTCACCTTTAAATCACAGTTAACCCAAACTAGTTAAACTTACAAATATCTTCCAACCAGACCCACAAACCTCAAATCCTCAGCTATTCCAGTGCTATAAAAGCACATTTATAAGCGTGAATCTTTATGACAAAAACTCTCAGAAACGTCAACGTGTTTGGATTCAGACAATGACATGGCAATTTGTTTCTCTTTCCAGCCAGACAGGCACTTTTCAAATAAATATTTAAGTAAACAAACACTTTAAGGACCCTATAAAAATCAATCATATTGTCTCCCTGTTCTTTTGAGCGCGAACGAAGACAATTTCAGCTGAAATATAGGGATAGGAATTCCACCATGCTTGGTTGGTAGCTTCTCCCTGTGATTTGAATGCGAATGCCTCTTCATCAGGTGGGGGCGTCCCCCACTGACTCCTATTCTCTCTGGGTCGTCTGCTACAGGAGGGATTCGTTTGAAGTGGTTGACTGGTGGAGCATCCTCTTGCTTACCGTCGTGTCATGGTCACTTGCAGAGGTTGAGGATGCTCTCGGAACTAAATGTTCGTATGTTCTATCGCTTCTTTTAGCTACTGAGTCACTTTTTTTCAGATGCAACTTTCGATAAAAGATGTTGACCTCCACTTCCTTGAAAGGAAATATCATTTGTTCTGAATAGTAGATATCTACAGGTATAGGATTAGGCAGTGAACCAAGGAGTCTTTTAAGTCTTTAGCTTATTCTATTCATGTTTAATAGATATATATTCTCAAATATTTTTCTCAACAGTTTTGCATTTAATTTTTTCTCACTGTCTAATTATTTACTAAAGTAAAAGCAAACTGTAACATATTCTTCAATCAAAATGAATTATATACATGGAAATGTAATTCCATAGAACTCTTGAAATATCTATAAATTCCACTTAATTATTGCATCGAATAATAAATTTTAGGTTCATCATTTCACTTATAAGTTTAAAACTCTTCATTATAGGTGGACAGATATATTCAGAGAAAATCTGTATTTAATCTAATCTGCTTAAGGATTAAAAATCAGTGATATATTTTATCCCCTGACTGCAAAATGAATCATAAATACATTGAACTTATTTTTGCTTTTACTTTATTTGTTGTGAATGTATTAACAATTAATTAATTTACAAAATGATTTATTTAAGTAAATTTTTTTACTTCGAAGAATAATAAATATATAACTAAAATTTATTTGTAATTATATGCTTCATTTCGAATGCATTAAATTTAATTAAGAATTAGGTTCAAAACTTAATTCTGTAATTTCATTAATTCCTACTTTTAAGTGTATATATTTTAAGAGAGTAGAATAATAAACATCATATACTTAAATAGAAGTAATCAAAGAGTACGTAATTCCATTTCAAATAAGTACATGTCATTTTCTACGTACTCTTTTGAGAGAATTTAGTATTCGTATAGGACAGTATCTTCATGTGATAGACAAGTAATATATATTTATTGGAAGTTTTTATTCACTACGTATATTGCAAAATTAAGAGAAAAATCATTTTTATTCTCAAAAACATATCATTAATCATGTTTAAGGAGTGAGTACCATTCATATCGCTATATTTTACATAAATGATATTTGTATTGTATGTATTGTAATATATTTAATTGTATGTTATGGGAAAGTTTGTTTTAATTTTTAGAAAATATTTTGTAAATATACATTGAAAAGAGACCAGAGTTTCAATTATGTACTATTTTTTGTCAAAGTATTGTTATAATTCCCCTCAATCATTTCATTTTTAGGCTAAATACTGATTCCTTCAGTGTATTCAACTTCCTATGAGAAAAAGACAACAAAAATTTGAGAAATGTTTTAAAAAATAGCTATGCAGATAAGTCCAGAGTTATTCAATGATTTTTCTACTGTAGTTTATAATTTGTAAACTTCATTTGATCTTAATATTTCGAAGCAATATTTTATTAAATCAATGAAACTATATAAATTACAGTAGATTAATTTCATATATAATTAATGATTCTTTTATATTTGTAGAATAAAATTTATAGAATGTATAGAGATTACGACAACCAGTGTGCAATTTCAAAAAAGTTCTATACAACAAGATTATGCTTATTAATAACATGTAGAAAAGTAATAAAAAGTTTTTATATATTTTGAAGTGACTATAAAAGGCATATCGTTCTATAAATGAAATTTATTAATTTCTGTTGATCTCTTGCTTATTCTGAATGAGATGAAATATTTTTAAAGCCAATTTTTTTGAGCAGACAAAACAAATTATCATCGTCTTTTTAATTCATTGCAATAAGAGATGCGTAATCGTTATGTAAACCAAGATTACGATATTAGTGAATAAAAATATTCAAAATGATATGATGTAGTATGATACAAAGTAAATCTCCATTGGGTAATTAGAGGATGCTCCTATTTAAAAATATCACCCATCTCTATATAATGGAAATTAATATATCATTGATAGCGTAATAAACTAATATAGAAGAGGATTAGAGGAGAAAGAGATAAGCTTCTACATACATCTTCGTCATAAAAGACTGATATTTTAATGTATTGTCTCTGATCAGGAGAAAAAAAATATCCATAGCAATATCTACATCACCCTTTACGAAAGGGTTAATGTAATATGCGTTATCTATACTTATAATAAAGCTCAATGTGTGTGTGTGTTGGCGTTCTACAGGCCAGACCGTTGGACCTACAGCTACCAAATTTGGTACATGCATACCTTGGAGGTCGGGAATGTGCACCTCGGAACCCTTTTATCGAATTTTTAATTAGAATTTGAATTAATTAAAATTTAAGCGAAATTTCGACGTTTTTCCCCTATAACTTCCGAAAATATTATCGCACAAATATGATTTTTACATCAACTTAAAGATTAAAAATTTAGCTTTTTAATGAAATCTGTGTTTTAATGTATAATTTAAGCTTCTATTTTTAACGAATTTTTAAAGAAATATTTTAACCATGTTTTTTAGCACGTGACTGGATAAAATAAAAGAATGCCGGAAGTTCAAATAAAAAAACTATCATCGTAAATCAAATCTAAAGATATGCAACTTTCAGCACGGGACTGGATAAAATAACATAAATATAAAAAGTGATATTTTCTAAAAAAATAAATGCAAGGCAAAGGATTCTTGGATCATTTGCTATATCTAAATGATTAATTCAATAAATCTTCTTTATTTACGGTAAACCTAATTGAATTTAGACAGAATATGCATTGAAATCCCGACCTAATGGCATATTTCTATAATCGTTTGTAATATCTGTATCATTAATTCAATATTTTTTTCGTTTTCTTTAAAAAAATACATGTAATATTTTGGCAACATCACCGAAAAAATCATTTTTGATATTTTGGAAGCATAACCGATAGTTCAAACTGAGTGATTTATAAAATTAAAGAATATTATTAAGAAAACGTGTTCTTTTAGAACTTTCCGTCCATCATCTTAAAGAAAATATTAATTTCAGGCCAATCAATGCCCGGAATTACTTCAAGGCTAATGAATATGTGATTTAATTGAAAATTTTAGAACGCATTACTCATGGTGAACCAGCTGGTCGCCAAAGGCGGCTAGTTTAATATAAAAGCAAGTGAAAGTTTTGCTATTATATCTAAAAATAGCGAACACATATTGGAATATTGAACTTTCTCGGATCTCTTGCATCGCAACGCTGCCCCCTGAGTATTTATGTAGGAAGTATCACATTCTTTCTCAGTCCCGCACTAATGCTTCCCTGGAAGAAAAAAAAAGTAAAAGGTCGCGACTTTTCCTTCAAGGAATTTTCGCCTCAGACTTCAACGAATTGGTTCAAGCTTCATTAAATTCTTTTTAAAAGTTCTCTCTGTGGTTTTGAATAAAAATCCAAAAGGTGTGAAAAGTAATAAAGAAAATAAATATTCAGTATTCTAAACGCATTCTTTTTCATTTGTAAATAATGAGCCAAATTTGAGACAAAAGCTTTATTATGATGCTCTAGTCAGTTATTCGATAAAAGTGTTCAAATAGATATTAAAATGGCCACTTTAGTAAAAAAAAATATTGGATTTTGTTTCTTATTTCATCGGGAAATATGTCAAGTTATGCAAAAACAGTAAAATGTTTTTAAAAAAATGTTTTCCCTCGCCTTGTTTTATAATATTTTATTTTTAACCAAGTTAAAATTTCTATGGGTATTTCATTTCCATTTAGCTCATTTAATGTGGTATGCTAGTAACAGCCATTTTTATAACAATTCATAATACCTTGCCTTATTTTATAACATCTCGTTTTATTTATAACAGTTTCTTTTAAATAAGTTAAAATTATATGGGTAACACTTTTGGACTGTAACTTTCATTGTGATATGCTAACAACCATACAGATATATTCGAACGTTAAAATAAGAAACCATTAATTCAAAATCTGTGATCCTTTGATAAGTTTGAATCCAAATTTCTTTTTTTGGATAGCTTTTAAAGAAAAATTAAATAGCTGAAAATATAAAGCATTTAATGACAATGTGATGAAATTTCTGACTAATATTATATAAATAAGCCGATATTATATTCCTTCTTATTAATCTTAATCAACTATAAGTTAAAATAGAAATTTGGTATTTTGATTGGATAAAAATAAACCATATTTCATGATAATTACTGTTTATTATTTAAAAAAGTGTTTATCCTTTAAATATGAAAATTTCTATTAAATTTATACGACGAAAGATATTCAATTAAATGTATCAGCGCATTTTCTTTATTTTTTTGTGTTAAAATTTAATTAAATTTTTTTTATTAAATTGAATATATACGTATTATTATAATTTTATGGTAGATTTGAACAATATTTTATTAGTCGAAAAAGTGCTTAGACAAACTTTTTTTTTGTGTGTAGCAAATATTTACGATAACGAAAAGTATAAAGAATTTTAACCGGTGATTTTACATGTCATGCCCCACAAAGGAATGAAAAATATTTTTCTCAATAATCAGGTTAATTGGAAAAAAATAATTTAACTTCCCGCCCAATCAGAATTTAAATTCTAAATCCGAAAGAATGCATTAAAAATATAAAGTAATTAGAAACATGTGGGAAAAACGTTTCCAAAAATATTTTGATTTAAGGTGCAGATGTTTATTGTTAGGTGAGTTATATCAGCCCTATTTTACATTGATAACAGATATCAGGAAACGGAACTAAATTAAATAATGAAATTAAGAAAAACAATGGCAATACGAGGAAAAAAGTATTAATATAATTAAAGTTTGAGTAACCGTGAACTTTTGTGTTAATTGTATTCTTTTATTTAGGTAACTGAACGGAAGGAAAAAAGATGGAAAAGATTATAAAATGATATAAGTTACTTTTTTGTATATGCATCAGATTATTCAATGAATGCGGATATCCGAGATTGTGTGAAACAGTTCACAGAATTTTTTTTGATAAGAATGCTAAATTAATGGCTGATTTTACAAAAATACTTTATTTTCTTATAACTAAACACTTCCCTATATGCGCATTGATTGAACTGACAGCTAGATTTTTATGATAATTATAGCATTATTTAAGGTGTATTTCAAAAATTCATAAGAGCTATGATTGAATTGTTATCTAACCGACTTTGAAGTGTGTTTAACCAAGAAAATGTATGTCTGCTTTTTTTATAATTTATTTTTGAAATTGTTTTCTTTATTTGTTTTATAATAATTGAAATATTGGCTATTGGCCATTCTTATGGTCAACTGGTTTTCTTTTCAATTTTATTTTGAAATGAAAACTGAACCTAACAATAATTCATTTTACTTTATAATATTTCATTAAAGATGAAATATTACCCCCAAAAAGAATATTTATTGAAGTCTAAGTGCTTTTAATTAAATAAAACTTGCCATATAGAAAATATATTAACTTTGACATGATGTATTGAAAATTCGGCTCAGCCATTTAATTTTTTCATAATATTTTATGCTTCCAACAGTGAGTACTAACATAAGAAAATATTACATGATAAACGCATTAACCTCTATGATGTGATTGTGACGTCTTTGGAATTCACGTATTTTTAAATTATAATCTATGCAAATGCAATTTTTTTTCAAAAATCATTAAAATTTTTATAGCATTCATTTTCAAGAATAAAAAAAGGATTTTATGAATTGATAAAAATAATGGCCGAAGAGAAAATATGAAGGTAGAGTTTAAATTTAATTTATTACGATTTTCATTTGTAAATAAGAATTTTTTTTAAAAATTTCATATATTAGAATTTTTTAAGATTTATTAGAATTTTATTTTTAAATAAGAATGAACCGGAATAAAATAAGAAAAAATTTGAATTTCATTTCTAAATAAAAATAAATGAGAAGAAAATAAGAAAAATTTTTTAATAACATATTTTAGATTTTCTTATAATTAATTAAAATTTCCTTTCTAAATAAAAAGAAAATACGAAAATGCTTGAATTTCATATATTAAAGTTTCTTACAATTTATTAGAATTTCATTTCTAAATATGAAGGAAAAGAAAATATGAAAAAAAGTTTAAATTTCATTTTATCAGAAAGGAATCTAGATCTACAAAACAAAACCAATTATGCACGAATGTATTTCTTAAAATAATAATTCGGTACATTTGAATTAAAAGTCCTTGTAAACCTTTTATAGCACTAACTTCCTAAGTAATAGGAAAAACTATTATTTTTAACCATTTTTCCTGATTTATCTGCTTACCATCTCTGAACCTCCCATTGTTGTTTAGTAGTCTGTTAAGTTTAATTACTCGTACGACGGAAAAGTTACGGAATGTGCAAAAAGTGTGACAGTTCCGGTGCTTTTACTTCCGCCGTCGATGATAGGGGTGTGACACAGAAATTGCGCCAGCTGGTAATTTATCCTCCCCGATTGTTGCGAGTGGTAATCTACTTCCTAACAATGCCACAATGAGATAGATCTCTTCTCTGACAAATGAATTCTGTTTAAGATAAGGGTAACCCAGAATGGTAATCGACGGTATTGTTATTTGTTGTTGCGTGTGCTGACTGAAGAAAAAAATGCCAGAAGTATATGGTTAGCAAGGCAAATATGTTTTAAATGAATATCGAAGGCAGTTAAATAATCTATACTTATAATAAAGCTCAATGTGTGTGTGTGTGTGTGTGTGTGTGTGCGTGTGTGTGTGTGTGTGTGCGCGCGCGCGTGTGTGTGTGTGTGCGTGTGTGTGTGTGTTGGCGCTCTACAGGCCAGATCGTTGGACCTACAGCTACCAAATTTGGTACATGCATGCCTTGGAGGTCCGGAATGTGCACCTCGGAGCCCTTTTTTCGAATTTTTAATTAGAATTTGAATTAATTAAAATTTAAGCGAAATTTCGACGATTCTCCGCTATAACTTCCGAAAATATGATCGCATAAACATGATTTTTACATTAATTTAAAGATTAAAAAATTAGCCTTCTAATGGTATCAGATTTTTTAATTTATAACGTAAGCTTCTATTTTTAAAGAAATATTTTAACCGTTTTTTTAGCACGTGACTAGATAAAATAAAAGAATGCCGGAAGTTCAAATAAAAAAATTATCATCGCAAAATAAATCTACAGAAATGCAACTTTCGTCACGTGACTGGATAAAATAAAATAAATATAAAATGTGATATTTTCTTTAAAAAATAAATGCAAAGCAAAGGTTTCTACAATCAGTTGCAATATCTGTATCATTAACTCAATAAATCTTCTTTATTTACGGTAAACCTGATTCAATTTAGACAGGATATGCATTGAATTCCCAACTTAATGGCATATTTATGCAATCGTTTGCAATATCTATATGATTAATTAAATACTTTTTTTTCCCTTTCTCGCTTTCTTTAAAAAAAACATATTTAATATTTTGGCAACATCATCGAATATTTTTTTTAGTATTTAGGAAGCATAACCGATGGTTAAAACTGACTGATTTATAAAAGTAAAGAATATTATTAGGAAAAGGTGTACTTTTAGAACTTTCCGTCCATCATCTTAAAGAAAATATTAATTTCAGGTCAATCAATGCCCGGAATTACTTCAAGGCTAATGAATATGTGATTTAATTGAAAATTTTAGAATGCTTTACTCATGGCGAACCAGCTGGTCGCCAAAGGCGGCTAGTTTTGAATATAGTGTCAATTTCCTGCTGGTCGATTTGTTGCTACTAGGCACTTAGGGCTTAATGGATTAATTGAACGGTACCTCTTGTGCGTTACTGGATATGCAAATTTACCATTTGATTTACATTAATTTTCAGTCAAAAGATTATTTTAATTATAATTTTAAATAAATAAAAATATGATTAGGACTTATTGCTATCACTGACCGGAATTACGACATTGAAAAGTATAAAGAAATATTTAAAATCGTTGTTAAAATAATCTTGATTGAATTATTTAGCTATTCTAGCTATAAAATGTCATTTCAGCAAATCAAAAATCTACCTATGAAATGCGACAAATAGAATAAAAATTATCGATGAATTTGCTGTACAGTAAAATATTTCTATAAACATATTTACATCAATCAGATAAATAATTGTAAAAAATAATGTTTTATTAATTTATAATATATTATCTACCTAAATAAACGTCATTCTACGTCATAGCATTCAAATGTAAGATGCTTTTAGCACTTTTAATATAAAAGTGCTAACGAAGTATTTAAAAGAAAGGAATTAGTTATTATAAGCACTGAGATCTTAATGACTTATTGATGATGACATGAAAAAGAATAACCCTAAAAGTTTTATAAAATGCACAGCAGAGGAAGAAAGATGAACAATCCATAGAATAAGCATAGATAGAATAAGCATCCATAGAATAAGCATATTCGTGATATTAAAACTATGTTAATATTTATGATTCTTATTAATTACGAATTTTAAGTGGTGATGTATATTAATAATTAATTTTAATACCCAAATGCCAACTTAATATGATACATGTATGGTAAAGATAAGCGGTAAAAATGTGAAAAGGCGTTATTACCAAATGCCTCTACATTTCTACATTTGTATCAATTTTTTTAAACGCTGAGTTGTATACCTCTGCAATTTGACTTTTCTTTTATAACTACTTGTTATCCTGAACCTTAACTGGAATAGGGATACTTTAAATCGATGTGTATTATAATACATTATTTATATTTATTGAAATTAATAGGAATGGCAACAATTATTGAAATCCCTTATTGGTTTTGTCACATTCTGGAATTGATCGCTGTTACTAATTTTTCGAAACGCTATGAAACTATTTTTATTTAGTGTTAAAAAATGTACTTTTAATCTTTAATTTGATTACCTGGCTTAACAGAAAGGAGCAAGCGAATCAGCGTTTAAAAATCTAGCCATTTTAAATTTATTTGACAAAACATTTTTTTAAAACATTGATCATTATCGAATGTTTTATCTCAATAAGCAATGCATCAAAGTAATTTTACATTTTTTAAAAAAATTCATATATTTGGCTCTTTTTTTTTGGTGATTTATTATCTGATTATATTAATAAATTTAAGCTATCTATAATTAATATGAACTGAATTTTTAAATATATCCTATTCAAAGATCAAGGCTCATTATTTTCAACAATATGACTTTTTTTAGAAGAATTTTCAGGAACACTATATAAATTCTATTACGCCAAATTAAATTAAATTTTTGAATAATCGACAAAAACAAATTATTGCTAAAAAAAATCGGTAAAATCAAATTTATTAGAAATAAAAATGGTTTACTTTTGAAGAAATCTAACACTATTCCCATTCTTGGCTGGAATTTTAGAGTGGTTGATATAACGTCATTGTGTAGGTTGTTATAAAAAGAAAAAAAAAAGTCAAAACAAAGACAACTAATTCCACCACTGATGACGTCAAACAAATACCAAAAAGCTGTTTTATTTATTTATTTATTTTTTATTTTTGTATCTCTAATCCAGACCTGTTCGAGAAGTGACTGACTTTCTAAATCTCAAGATATGTTTTTTTCCCTACTATTTTTCTTTCTGAATCCAGCGGTTCCACAGATAAGCACGAGTGGGTGTTACATGTAGGTGAACCAGTGCTCTCTGTCGCCTTCTACGAATGTCCAGTATTTTATTTTCGCGAAAGTTCATCGAATTTGTCGGGACAAATGATTGCCTCGCCTACCACCGTGGGTTGCTAAAAGATAATGAACTGGACCGTGTGGGGCTTTGTCTCGAATAGTGTTGGTAGGTTTGGACTTGTTAATCATTGCAGGTTTCTTTGCCCTTGCCTTTTTTTTTTCAGTTGCCTTGCGAAATTTACAGAAAAAATAATCAATGTTTTAAGAATTATCATCTTTGTTTAACGGCAAATCCTGCGGTTTTGATAATTTTTTAATTTATTTTTTGACAAGACAGAAGATTAATTTGCTTCTCAGATAGACAGTAGAATTTTAATTACCTCTTTTAAGATAATGAAATAGGATAACATAACTTTTTCTTTATTAATGTTTAAGTCAAGGCGTATCTTTATAAGTATCCTAAACTGTTTTGTCACACAGTAGAGATGGATCTTCGAAAGGGACATAGAAAATACTTCATCGCGATCATTTCTTTCTGTTTTTATTTATAAGAGTTATTTAATTCTGTTTTTTATAAGAGTTATTTAATTCTGGTTTGTATAAGAGTTATTTAATTCTG